>QAXF01003488.1:18632-33482 GCA_004335645.1 Dunaliella sp. WIN1
ACACACACACACACACACACACACACACACACACACACACACACACGCACGCACACACACGCATGCGCGCACACACACACACACACACACACACACACACACATATCCGCACACACATGTACATGTGTACATTCATTCAAATGCATGTACAATGTGCGTGCTTGCACGCACGCGTGTGTATGATCTATTCTTGTCAATTGCACCAAAGAATTCCAGTATCAAAGACACAAAGACACAAAACGCATCCAACAAAGAACCAGCCAGACAGGCACAGAGAAATGCCTCTGAAGAGTTACATTCACCTTTTGAGCGTATGATATGATGGTGAGAAAAGCGCACGAGTCCTAATCTGTGTCCTTACCCAAGAGGAGAGCCGCACAAAGGTCCATCCCAGGCACAGGAGAAGTCCACCCTTGTGGCCATTGAGGGCCACGAAAGCCCCGCTGGGCACATAGGGTGCATAACGGTTGCAATACAGACCTGCAAAGAGCATCATGAAGGTACATCCATCTGCATGACAAGAGCAAGCAGTGTTGGTATAACAGGATGCGGCTCAGGGTGATGCGCATGTTGCAGAGCAGGCCTGAAGAGGACACAAGGGATTGGAGTGGGAAAGATGGAGGCTTTGACTGCATTGCAGCCGCAGGCACACTGCAGGGCAACTTGCCTAGTTACCTCCTATGAGTAAGAAAGCTTGCATTCTCAACAGCCTAGGACATTAACTGCACAGTCAGGCAAGGTCTACAAGCTTCACATACACAATTACAGCTACATGTATGACATATTGTGCATGTGACCACCCTTTCTTATGCATGGCACAACTATAAGAGCAGTAACACCAGCCCCAACGCCTCTCAACAAGGTTCTTCTGCTCTGGATCTCTTGCACTTTATTGTACCCCAAAGCCAGACCAAGCACAAGGCCCCAAAATATCTTTACTGCAGCGTGCATATTATGCTTCTCTATGTTTGAAATCCAGTGCAAAGAAAGCGTCCTGTGGCACCAGTACAAGACTACTACCAAACAGTTAGGGAAAAAACAATTCAACTCTGGAAAGAACGTACATTCAAGCAAAGCTTACAAGCTGTACGTGTTGGCTCTATGAAGCTGAGTGTGTGCAGGCTTGAAGTGTAGTAAACACATGTACCCTTACGAAAATCTTATGCCAGAGTGAGAGGAGTCTCACTTTGCAGTACGAACCCAGGCATAACGGTCAGTCTGTTGCATGCGGCAATCCACGGCCACACTCCAGCGTCGACATACCAGCTGAAAGCATCAAGTAAAAAAGAGTGTTGAAAACATGTTTGCTTGGCTTACAGAGCATTTGGTTTCATGCAGCTGACACAGGAAAGGGCATTGTATCCACCAGTCCACACGACCATGACAGAATGATGGACAGCTGCAGATGCACGGGTCAAGATGTCTTAGCTCCACACATATGGTTCAGAATGGTTACCACGGCTTATCATTGAGAGGCACCTGGCAACTCTAGTATTTGTGGTAAGGCTGAGGTCTAGGATACGTAGCTGTATCTGCCTAGACGGGGCAGCTTAGCTACAGCAGAAAGTCCTGCAACCAAAGACTGAGAGACCAAGAACACCTGTAAATAAGTAGATGTGTACGTGCATAAGAAGCGGGCTCAATGAAGAATTGTCCAGCTGAAAAGGTCACTCAAGTAAGGTAGGGCAAGAAGTGAGGGACCTTTGTCTTTGCTAAGCAGAAAAAGAGTAATTAGGCTCAGCTTCCAAGGTCTTCACACCACATGTTCTTAGTGCGAGCTCTTGTGGGAGCTAAATAAACAGTCAGCAGCATGGGTGCTGAAACAGATACTCAGCCATCCATGTACTTTAACATTAGCGCGTGGCATGCAATCCAAGGCGGTGCCTTCTGTAACAAGCATGGTGATGCGGAACAATCGACCAAAAAACAGCGGATTGGCAGAAAAGCAGTTGCAATTCAAACAGAAGGCTGTTGCATTTGCTCATTCAGGATGAAGCACATGTCAATGCTTTTGGATCAGCAGATAAGAGCACGTCAAGCCTCAATGAAAAAATACAATCAGCAGTAAAGTTCAACACAGAGGCAGCTGCACATACCTGGGTTTAAACACCATGATAGCAAGCTTGGCATAAACGGTCATCTGGTAAACAAAAAGGACCCAGTCTTTGAAGATGAAAGCATTCACGGGATTTAGGGGGGCCAACGAGCTGAAGTGTAGAACCTGCTGTATGACGCTTCCTTGGCATGGGTAGCTGGTCATCAATGGATTCTGCTTCAGCCCTGTAGGAATGACATGAATTATGCAAAGCTTACACAAAGTGTGTAAGACACGGGCGCACACACACACACACACACACACACACACACACACACACACACGCACATACATATACACACACACACGCACACATGCACGCAAGCGTACACGCACGCACATGCACGAATCATGCGCTTCATTTCTGTTGGGCAACAAACAAGAAGGTAGCATATGGATAGAAGGAGAAATCAGAAGCCAGTATACTGCACGAGGCATTCAGTTGAAAAACAAAGGCAGTTAGGCAGGTTATCTGAAGGGCTTGCTCAAGATCTGCATCGTAGAAATTGCTGGCTCCAATACCTATTTATGTAGCTTTCTTTCTCTTTCTCCTGTATACAATAAATATTCATGCTGCAATAAGCGTCAAAGAGAGCAGATATAAGCTATTGCCTAAGTTACCCTTAAATATAGCAGGCAGCCCTTAGCAAGTGCACTATACAGTGCACACATTTTGAATTGAGCCATTTAATGAGCCATCAGAAAACAGCAGGTGTTGTATAATGTCAGCAGTTCTCTAGTCAGTTGCCTGAGTCTAGCAGGCATTTGGATTAGCCTGGTGCATCTCAAGAATATGGCAAAACCAGCCTTAGGACAACATCTTGCTCCAGTTGCAGTGGGCTCACCTTCAGCCATGGCTAAGTATGGGGTGGAATCACAGCCTGAAACATGCTCCGCAGCTTGCATGTAAATCCCCCAGCTGCACATGTGTTTAGGAGAGCATATTGTGCTCGTTGCATTGTTATTATCAGCTCTTTTGGTACACGTGGCTCTGGAGGTTCTCGAGAACACTGCCAGAAAGTCCCTGATTCTTCAAGACCAATGGCTCTACCAGGGCATTGCCTTACATGACATTGCCTTACATGAGACATCAATTCTCATCTGAATCATGGTCAACAGTGCCACATCTGAATCATGGTCAACAGTGTCACATAGATGAATGAACGTTGCTGGCAAGGTGTGCATACATTTTTCCTTACCTCAGGCAAACACAGGTATAGGGCACAGAATGAATTTCATCTTTTGTGTGCAGTGAAGTGTGTTTCAACAACAAAAACAGGGCTAAACAAGAAGATGAAAAGGGAGCATTGGGATACCTGGGACGTCTTATTCCTGGTTAAGGCTGTATGCCTGAGACATCCCCCCCTGCGCTCTACCACTCCCCTATCAAAGTTCAGATCCGTAATGATGTGAGCTTAAAGCCTTGCGGAAGCATATTAGCCTTAATGAAATGGCAAGCTGCCTCAGAGTATGAGCTTCAAGATGAGCTATTGTCTCTGCACAGCATCGAACAGCTCCCTTGTAATCTAATTAATCACCTAAGACAGGCATTTGTACATAACCTGGAAGTACCAACACAAGCCTAAGCAGCTGCCTGGCAGAAGACTGGTGGGGCTTGACCATCGGTGCGAGAGCCTCACAGTAGAAGCAAAGGCTGCAACGGTATTCAAGGCAGCTCTAACAGCACTGGGTCCCTTGCACGTGGCTACACACAAGGCTCACACACCTGATGGAGGTCAACTCCGCAAACAGCACAAGCATGCTCCACTTCCTGGGTACATAATTTGGGGATCCTTGCCAACAGTGCAGCAAGGCGCTTGCGCTAGAAGCAGTGCAGCCGGGTGTGCTGCTGATGTTAGCGGCTGAGTCTGCCTCCATCGCTGCTGCAACATCCTTCAGGATCACAGCACCTGCCCGTGCTGCCTTTGCCGAGCTAGCAGACCCTGACTGTGCTGCCACCTCCTCTGCTGCTGCTTCAGCCCTTTCTTGCACAAACTGCATCATGGTGGGCATATCATTGCTGTCAAAAAAAGCTGCCAGGTGCTGCGACAGCTGGCGCACAGCTGCTTCCCGGCTGCCCTCGAGCATGGACAAGCTGAAAGGGGCGGGCTCCTGTATGTCAGGCATGAGCAGCTCCAGCAGCAGGGACAGGTCATTGAGCAGTGGGGAGAAGCACTGGTCCCACACTGCTTGCTTGGCCTCCCATGCTGGCACCTCAGGGCTCACTTCTGCTGCTGCCATTTGTAGGTCCCTCCACAAATCCTGCAGCTGTGAGGCTTGCTCCTTGTCCAGCACAGGGATGGAACAGGCTGCGTGGAGTAGGGGCTGCGGGGGGTGCAGTAGTGCGGCTCCTTGACCGGAGCTGTGTGGGGCTGCTGGTGCGGCAAGCACAACACGCAGAGCTGCTGCCGCTGTGTCATGAGCACTCAGGTCGACCTCTGGTACACCCAGGCTGCGGAGCACAAAGCAGACAAACGCAAGACCATATTAGTTCTCATGTCGATCTCAGATACAACCACTCAGTTGTTCTCTGATACAGCCAGGCTGCAAAGCATAAAACAGACAAGCGTATAATCATATTAGCTCTTTAGTTGATCTCTGGTACATCCAGTCAGGTCAATCTCTTGTACGGCCAGGCTGCAAAGCACAAGTTGACAAGCAAAGGCTCTAATTGCACTTCTGCAACAGCTAGCCAGGGGTGCCTGCGCAGCCAGGTAGCTGCACTGGCAGGTTGACACGATGCTTTAGCATTTACAGGTATGACACAGTGCTGTATCAAAACTTCACCCTGCGTTCATAGAACCACGTCAACTTTATATGTACATTGCAGATGGCAAAATAAATCGAAATGGCTTTGCTTCCTAGGCAATTCAGGCTTAAGAACTTGCACACTCTTTGTTACATAGAATCTTTTTGTCGGACCACAAACAGCTTACGCATTGACTGCCTTGAAGTGCAGCTTTCAGCATATAAAGGCAACTGACAGCTATTAGAGACAGAAGATGTGCTCAGCAGGCACAGAGAGGTGGTTTCATACGCGCTGCTGAATAGGTGCATGAGCTCTAATGGTACTCTTGAAGAATAGCAGAAGGATTAATCTGAAACCCCAAATGGGTATGCTGTAAATTCCAGGGTATGGTTCACCTGACCGGTTGTTGTGAGCTCAACACTGATAAGGCTGAGCAGTCAAGCTTAAAGCTAGCCATTTGGGGGACACAGACTCAATCTTCTGTGGTGTGACCACCACTTTTCACGATGCTTGGACCACACAGACCACCCACTGCGCCGAATTGCATTGCTTTGATGTTGTAGAGTCCTTGTAACAAACATATAACATTTGAAAATGAATGTGGTGATTTGGCCCAGTGTAAGGTCAAATCTCAAGTATAAATTTTAAAACCAGCCATAATAAGTCTAGAGTGGTCAGAGACCACTTTTCTTTAAACCAGAATGCACGGTTGCTTGATATTGTAGAATGATTGTCCTGGATGACTTAAAGAGGTTTTCGACCCTCCCCTTAAGACATAGCGGGCACGGTGATCTATGCCAAATTCGAGGCTGTTTTCCAGAACAGGTCACTAAGACATCCGATTGACCTCAGAATATTTCCAAGCACATTTTATTTTAATAACATGATTAGAGTCGAAAAATATCATTTCTGGACCTTTGCTCAGAAAAAACACCTCTGAGAAATAGAGGCATAGTTCACAGGATAAGCAGGCAACTACTTTTGGGTTGCTTGTGCATAGTTGAATGGATGCAATTTCTAGCAAAGCCCCCTGGCTAAGTCATTTATGGGATTTATGGAAAGCTTTAATGATACTTTGCTTGAGATGACAACCAACCCAGGCCCCAGCACTGATGGCAGCTGTGCAAAGGTAATATGCCACAACACGTACAGCGACCCACAAGATGTCTTCCAGGATATCTCTGTGGCCCTCCTGCAGCTTTATGTATTATTATACTTGCAAACAAACCATAAAACTAACTTGGTAGCCCTCCTGCAGCTCAATGTGGCTGTCCACCAGCACATACTTTCTTATAGGGTCCCTTTCTTACAACAACCAGCTGACCAACTTGCAGGATATCTCTGTGTCCCTCCTGCAGCTTTTTGTGGCTGTTCAGTATCACATGCTTCTTATAGGGTCACAATTTTACTGCATAAGCAGCTAACACACTTACAGGACCTCTTGGTGGCCTTCCTGCAGCTCGGTGTGGCTGTCCACCAGCACATGCTGGCTGGGCCCCAGGATCAAGACCCTGATGGCCATGTCGGAGGGGGCCTTGACACAAAGCGTGAGCGCGCTGGTGGATGGGAGTGCACCGTTGGACGGGGACACAGGGGGCGCAGGGGCAAAGGGCACATGCAGGCTGTTCTTCTGACTGGTGCTGCTGCTGCTGCTGTGGCTGTCGAGGCTGCACCTGTGGCTGTCACAGCTCAAGCACACAGGGCTCATGCCAGTGATGGACACCCTGGTGTCTTGCTGGTCAGGCTCTTGCATGTCAAGCTGTGCTCCTGTGAGGTGCTCAGAAGCAGGTAGTGCCTCCAGAAGGCCATCAGCGTTAAGGATGATGGAGGTGTTGCTGTTGCTGCCTTCATGTGTGTCTGCAGCCGCAGCACCTTCTGCAAGACGCACCCCAGTCACAAACCCAAAGAGCTGCACACAGCCCTGCGAGGCAAGCATGGCCACCTTCCAGGTGTTGCTGCCGGGCTGTGTAAGCAGCTGGGCCATGGTGCTGTTGGTGAAGCTTGCTGCCGCGGGGCCTGCGTACTCGGTAAAAGGTCCAGGATGATCTTGGACCTGCAGTTGCAGCATGAGGTAGATCAGCTGTACGTACTGGTTTGCATCTGTAGTGGCATGCTGTGGGCTGTTTGAGGACAAGGCTTTGGTCAGGGACATCGTCTTTTGTTGTTGTGGGAAATGCCCACGAAATAAATCCATGGCTCTCCAAATCAGCAGTGACAGGAGCAGTGACAGTACAAAGCGCTGCTGCCTTGCTGCGCAGTGGGCTCTGTGATGGTGCTTTCAACCCACATCAACGAGAGCATGCAAAATTAGGAAACTTGCAGGTCTTCCTAAAATTGCATGCAAATTGCCTTGTGCATCACCTTCCACTTCCCAATATTTGCTGCATTTAGCATTCTCTACTTAATTCATAGCCTCACTTCTCTTGACTTTCATCATAGCCTTTTGTCTTACACATCTAAATCCCAACACTTTGAAGTGACCCAATGGATTCAAAGGAGTGATTGAAACAGCTTAAGCAGGATTCTTAGGCAATAAGCACAGGCAAAGGCCTGAGCATCAAGCCTAGAGCACAACAGCTTACTGCAGAAAGAACAGGCAAACGCCTGAGCATCAAGCCTACAGCACAGCGGCTTACTACAGACAAGCAAGGGCCTTTTCTTGCAAAGCGTCATAGATGCATGCCCAAGCACCTTGCCTTGTTACGTTCATCAGTGACTGGCACAAATCACACTTCACAAGCCTCTACCAATACAAAAGCCCATGGAAAGCGCTGAAGCTTGGTTTGTATGAGCAGTAACCTCACTAAAACAGTTGAAGCTCATGGCATTCCCTTTCACATGACTATGAGAGACATCTTCACTCATGAATGTCCAATCTCATTGCAGTCCCATGCACATGCCTGCAAGAAGTACCTCACCTTCATACTGAAGGCCCTTCTGTGAGTCACGGTGGAATGGTACAATGTACTCCTGGCTCTGCGCTTGCTACACAGGATGCTGAGGATCTGATCTGTGAGCTCTGCTGCAGGTGCTGAGGCAGATCGTGCAACAGGGCCAGGGGCAGAGCTGCTGCCAGAGCCTTTACCCCTGACATTGCTGGGCTTGTCCTTGCTGTTGCTGCCGCTGCTGCTGCTGCTGCTGCTGCTGGTGCTCTTGCTGGCAGTGCTATTGTGTGAGAGGGTAGCTTCTTTGTGCTGTTGTGGCTCCTGCTCCTGAGGCTGCTGCCTCTGCTGCTCTTCCAGGCAATGTTTAACTTGCAACACCTGCTGCTGCAGCTGCTGTTGCTGATCCTTCTGCAGGGTATGTTGCTCCTTCTGCTCTTGCTCTTCTCCGTTCTGGGCCTTGACCTGGTGCTCCTTTAAGGGCTTTCCCTCTTCTTGCTGCTGCTGCTGCTGCTGCTGCTTCTGGAAAGCTGCCCACATGAAGTCCATGCGCTTTTGCACTATGAAGAGTGGCAGGGTGTACATGAGGGCAAAGAGGAATAGGGCTGTCAGCAGGCTCATCTGGATGCTTCCTTTGGTCAGCCAGTCTTGCATAGCCAGGGTACAGAGCACCAGCAGTGATTCCGCAAGGCCAAATATAGCTTGAACATTTGGGGGCACCTGCAGAAAAAACATGCAGGGAAACAGGGAGCAGTTGGATCCATTCCAATGTACACAATGTACAATGCTCAAGCACCTCAATTGCATTGACAAATGCAAAAGAAAGCTGCTACCTGCGTACATGATGCTGTTGCCCAGCACCAGGATAGTTCAATAGTGCATAGGACAGAACAGCACTGTGTGGTGATGTCTCAGGTGGCTTGTATCACCGAGGCACCAAACAGCAAAGCCAATTTCAATTGAGCTCTATACATTCACGTATAAGACTGTTCAATGTCAATAACAGGTTACACTGGGTGAAAAGGTATGGAAAGTCCAACAACAATCTCTGATCACGACGGAGACACACATGTGTCTTGTCACAAGCACGTTATGAGCAGGATGGATACACACACGCAAATGCCTGATATCAAGCATGTTCTGAGCAGGAGGAAACACACATGCAAACGCCTTACTACACCTTACGCTTGACAGTTACACGCAGGCACAAGAGGGGGCAAAAGTCAATTTTGTGGACGGACCAAAGGAGAGTGCTTGGCATGACTCAAACTGCATGTCAATTTTGCCGTAAGCATTGGGCTTATGAGTGCTGAAAGGCATTGACAGTGCTGTCAACCTGTGCATGGTTAGGTGCTACACACAAGCTCATCCCAAGTACGCACTTACACCGCAGCTAAGTAAGGTCCAAATTCTCAGGTCAATTGAACAACATCAGGAGTTGCATGAGCACTACGGTTTGTGAGCTTTTGAGTGCATAGCTTCAGTATGATTACCCGTTATATATCAGTGCATAGCTTAAATTTACCACGAAGTGGCCATGTCCAGCTTTGCTTTACAAGTACAACATTCTATTTGATTGCTGCGCATCTGAACAGTCAGATCTCCATACTTTGTGTGTAGACTTAATGGCAACACGCTTTGCGCCTATGGGCAATGAACCAGCAAGGATTACTGTGATACCATATAGAAGGGCTTACAGCACAGCAGCAATTCTAATCAACCTCTTTTGGTGCAGTTCCCAGAAACTTACTGATTTGCACAGTGAAGCTCTCATAGCAAAGTAGCAAGCGAGGCCCACGCCCCTGTAGCCATTAGCCCAGGAAGAGATGGCGTAGAGGCTGCCTGGCCCATTTATGAAGCAACCCAGAAACTGGACGACAAGGGTGAGGAGCCTGAGCGCCAAAGCCTGCCAGCACCACCTTCTGTTGCTTGCCCAATGCCTGCATTTGCAAGGGCGTGCTCTCATGTGAGTGCGTGCGTGCGTGTGCGCATGTGTGTGTGTGTGTGTGTGTGTGTGTGTGTGTGTGTGTGTGTGTGCGTGTGCGTATGCGTGTGCGTGTGCGTGTGCGTGCGTGCGCGTGCGCGCGTGTGCGTGTGCGTGCGCGTGCGCGCTTGCACGCAAGTACATGCATGAGTGCGTGTGAGCGTGTGTGAGCGTGTGCATTTGCAGGTGCGCAAGTGCAAATGTGCGTGCATGTGTGTCTTTTAAGTCTCAGCATATGTGTGCACATGCATGCGCGTGCACACACGTGTGAGTCTGCGTGTTTTGTGCACATTACTCTTCAGATACGCTGCAAGACCGCACCTTGGAAGCAGCAGCATGTAAGCCAGTGCAAGCAGTAGGCCGAGCTTGTGAAGGAAAACAGCAACCTCTCCATGCTTTAATTGTACCTGCAGTACAGTGAGATCAAGTCAACAGTCAGCTTTCTTTGTCCTTGTTGCTTCCAGGCCAATTCTGTATCATGGTGCAAAGTTAGCTGTTGCACTCCACAACAGGCATGCACCTTGGACCCAAAAGTAGCGCGTTCTTCTGCTAGCATGTTCCACCCGATATAGATTGTGAGCCATGCAAGCTACTGAGTAAAGAAGCGGAAGGCACACTGTGCTTGATACATTGTAAATCGCAAGCTGTGTGGGCCTAACTTCCACGCAAAGGAAGTCTTCTAATCAAGTGCCAATTTGCATTAAATAACTTGAAATCAATGAACAAAATGATGATCCTGTCAGTAGACAAAGAGAAATTACCCAACAGTACATCAGATGTGTACCTTCCAGCCGTTGCTCTTGTAATGGATTGAACTAGGTGGCTCAAACTTGATTTAGCAAAGGCCTCATTGTACTGGAACTATGTGCCCATGATTGCTGTATGGCTTGCAAGAGGCTTTAAAATGAACCATGAAGCAATTGTAAACCCATTAAGGCATGGAGCAGAAAAGGATCAGACCTTTTGCAATCGAGGTCAAAACTTATACCATTCAATGATTGTATAAAATCGGCTTGGAACCCAAAATTTCCCACCCTTAAAAATAAACATGCTTAAGGTCATGAGAGTTTAAGTAAGACAATCAGATTGCGTTGCAAGCAAGCAAATCAGAACTTGTTTTCACCGCTCTGAATTCTTGATGACCTAATTCTTCCTGTACTTTGAATGGGTGCCATTATGAGGTGACTCCACCTTTGTTATAAATACCTCATCACACAGTCTTACGTACACTTATTCCATGCCTTTTACCAAGGCTATTTATTATGCAACAGGAAGCAATAAGCATGTTTAGATTGTGCCAGTTGCTGCACAATACATGTGTATCTTGTTTTCATAACAGCTGCAGGCTAAAGGGCAATGGAGACTGCACATTTAAAGAATGTATTAGCACCATGCCTTTGTGCGCCCCGGCATGACTTACGAGTGGGTTCAAGAACGTGATCTGCTGCAGAAGGTGAATGCTCTGCTGCACCAGGCTAGCATTGCAGGGCATAGAAGACAGCACATCATCAGAAACTTGAAGCTGCTGGGGCAAACCAGCTTCAGGGCTGCATCCGCTTAGCACATGGGCAGCGCGCAGAGAAAAGCTCCAACTGTGCGGTAGGCAAGCAAGGCAGCTAAGGGTGAGGGCAGCCAGCTGTACCAACAGGTCAAACACAACAAGCATGCATCTCAGTGTAAGTTTGAAATAATTAGTTGAGGGATGTGTACATGCGCAAAAATTTATTGCAGTGAAACAGACATGGAGAGCACTGCAACCAGGCAAACCAAAGGGATCATGCGTACTCGCTGTGCAAGGGCTGATTGCCAAGGCGTACATGACAGTGCACTCTGTCAAGCCAGTAGGTATAAAGAAGGTGCAGCAGGCACGTTCTGTCCGTGTGCTTGACCAGCACTGCTGGGGTACCTGAAAAACAGCAGCTCCATAAGGTACACTGCCGCCCGCCAGTACCGCTCCTTACAAGCAAGGTAGACATGGAACAACTCGATGCTGTGTGCTGTTGGCAGAGCGGTGCCTTCGGCTCTGCAGGGCATGGGTGCTGCGCCCTGCATGGAGGCCGGGAGAAAGCAGCTTACAGGAAAGGTGGCTTGATGGATCATAAAAGTGAAGTGATACTAGAGTAAAACACCCTAGCAAACAAGGAGAAGTGGTGTGAAGATGCGTGCGAGAAACAAGGAGGTTAAAGGGGTTTTGTACGCAACGCCCTCTCAAGCCGATGGGACACCATAGCCCACCTCTGTTAGTCACTCAGAAGATTGGGAGCGACGATTGTGCGGGAGCAAGCATCGGGGAAGGAAAAAAGACCTCTTCGTCACAGGCACGGCCTCCTTGTCATCGAGATCAAGTGTTAATGTTGTAACTATAAATAAAGTAACTTTAATTGTATGTGGGTAATAATTCAGGTTCCGGCTGATGGAAGATCGAAGCTAATTATGTTTTCCTGCGCTTTTTTTCACACATGAAAGCGTTCAAATTTTCTGATTACCTGATGGTATTCTTTATGTCTCAACGGATAGATAGTTTTAGCGAATGTTCATACAATGTGATATATGGATATTCCCGAAGGCATTCAGGCAGCGAATGGAGTTTGCAATAGCGATGTTACTTAGCAGGTATATCAGTGGTGACTTGACCATGCTTTCGAAGCTCTGCGGTTGATGGCATTTACTTAAGAATCATGACCTGACTCTGTTGCTTGTTGTAAGATAAATAAAGCAACCAAGTTAGCTTGAATCTCTCCGGAATTTTACGAGAGGGGCAGCTTGGCAAAGTTGGCTGAGTGCACTGCAGGGGCGAGGTCCAAGGCATGGCAAGGTTAGCTTGAGATATCTATTTGGGTTGTGGGTTCAAGGTTGTTACACGGTATTGCCAATGCTACAATTTAAACGCACTTCGCATGCTTTTGGAATGTAGAGCAATACAGTACTCAAGCAGAGGCACAGTTGCAATGCTGGATACGCTGTACAGTGAAGACATGGGTGGCACAGCATCAGGGTCACAGCAGCAGCAAACTGGAGGTGGACTTGGGAGTGGAGGTGGCACGGTGTCAAGGAGGGAAAGGTCAGATTGGCAGGTGCTTGGCGGAAGAGGCGATGATGGTGGCATTGGGGGAGGGTTAGACCAGCAACAGCAGTGGGCAAGACAGGAGCAGCGCAAGTCCTCTCAAGGAGGGAAAGAGGAGAGGGAGGTGGTGAAGACACAGAAGGGGATGAGGGAGGGGATGGCATTGGTGGGAACGGCAGCAGCAGCAACAAAGCAGAGCTCAATTATGTGGTGCCTCCCTCCCTTGAAGGGGATCAGTAAGGATCACCACAAGTGCGAGGCACAAGGCATGATTCCTGTAAGTTTGAGCTATGAATAACGGTGGCTGGTGAAGCTGGTCGTACATCTCTGCCACCGTACTGTTTGGCACTGGTGCAAATTTGAGTTTCTAAACAATAATTGACTGCAGAGACACTGCAATACATCACTAGGCACAAAAATAGGCTTGCACACTGCACACTGGCATTTTGGTAGCCGCAAACATTTAGATTTATCATGCTTGTATACTACAAGGCTCCTTGTCACAGTAAGTCAGACAGATCAAGTATAAGACTGGGTTCCTTGTGTTTGCCTCTTAAGATGGCCTGCGCTGACATGCTTGCACTACTTGAACTGATGGCATCTTGCATTTAAACAAAGTTTATGAGCATACTTGGGAAGGTTATCAGTGTTTCCATTCTCAAACTCGCAACAGACAACTAGATTTGATTGATTTAAATCATAAGAGGAGGGAATTACATGGTGCTTTGGCTTAAGGATCTGTTCTTTGTAATGAATACCCTAAGACCCCAGTCACATCAGGCCAATTCACCTCCTCTATATCACCAATTCACAGTTTCACCATGGTGAGGTTTTTTAAGTGTTTGATTAATTTAATCTCTTTACACACGATAGTTCAAGGCCCAGCCGAAGTAGCAACTTTGTTACGGACCAATAAACTGGCAAGGGTCGAAGGAAGAGCCATGATGACAGCAAACGCTTGGATTAAAGCAAGGGGCACGAGAAAGACGTAAGCTGCCGGACAGCTAGACCTAAATGAAGGAAAGACAAAAAGACACACGAGTATCTGAGACAGCAAAACTCTAGAGGTTCATAGCTGCAGCTAAGAGGCATTAAAAAGCAAGGGGGGAAGGAGGCTCAGAAGTTCAAGAAGCAAGAGGGGAAGGAGGCTTAATTAGTACAGGGGGCAAGGGGGGAAGGAGGTTCAACAGTCCGAGCCGAATCTCAAGCACGTGATTGCAGGTGCATTCTGCTTCAGCTAAGCTGCTCTTGTAGACAGGTACAGCTACATAACCTTCACCTTCACCTTCAACTTGTGCAGGGCATCGGAGGGTCTTTGGGGTATTTGCCTACCTGAATTGACGGGGTGAATCCCCCCCGCATCACCACCCTGGTTGTGAAGGGGGCGTATCGCGGGTAGATTGGCCTAGTGTGGCCAGGCCATAGGAGCAATTTGTATTTTCCTTGAGGGGGGGACCCCGGCTGATGGCTTACCCTGTAAGCCTGTAACCCTAAGCTCTAGCGCTGCTCAGCCCAAACTGCAGCACAGCGAATGCCATGCCACACTTACAACAATGCATATGGGTAACAAATTGTGTATTAATTGTGGAGTCTCCACAGAAACATACTAAGGAAGCAAGGCTAAGCCCTGGTGCCGCTGGCAGCAGGTGCATAACAGGACACGCACATTGCTAATGACAACAGCACACACACGGGTCAGACAACATAAGTACGTACTGGGCGAAAATTTTTTTGCCCCAGATGTGCAGGCGAACGCAACTAGGTTGCTGTGGGTGTAAGTGCCACATGGCACTGCGGCTGCTCATCCTGATGCACAGCAGGGCATGGCGCACACATTTCAGGCAGGAGCGGGCGCTGGGTGCTGTGGAGGAGGGGGGGGCTGGTGGCGAGGAGGGTGCACAGGAGCAGTCTGGCGGCGTGGAAGGTATGGAGGAGGAGGGAGGGGAAGGCAAGGACGGGCTTGCAGGCCTCAGTGCATGGCGCGCACATGTGCAGAGATCACACGCTGCGTTCCAGATGCACCGGGACCTCAATGCAGCCTGGAACTTGTGGGAGGTGCTGGCGGCTGACTATGGC
>QAXF01003492.1:4446-15043 GCA_004335645.1 Dunaliella sp. WIN1
ACACACACACACACACACACACACACACACACACACACACACACACACACACACACAGGGCTAGTGAGAAGGAGCAAGATGCTTTGCATCTCGTGCAACTGTCTGCCACCGCACTGGAGCAGCTGCAGAAAGAAGAGGGACCTCAGGTGTGTATGTGTGTGTGCGTGTGTGTGTGCGCGTGTGTGCGTGCGTGCGTGCACGTGCATGTAGGTATGGGTGTGGGTGTGGGTGTGGGTTTGAAGGTGCATGGATGCATGTGTGTGCCCACTTTGATCTCATGAACAGCTGTGGTAGTTATGCCTGCAAGTCTGTAGTTCATACCCAGATCCAGGAAAATTGTTGCACCAGTGTGCTCAAGAAATGTTAGTATGGTTGGAAATTTCCTATATGGCAAGCTGTTAGAAGGCCTTGCATAACTGACACTGTGGTTGCTTAAGCACTTCTGCCAGAAGTAGGGCTAAATTGCTGTCTGGTAGCCCCGACATTGCTTACAGGCTGTGGGCGTAACTGCATATGGATGCCCAAGGGGATGTGCCGGAGATTGTCAATTGGTATGCAGATTGGGCGCGGACTGATCGTGGCCTTACGCATGCACTGAGCCGTCGCTTGTTTTCATGCTCAGGAGCGCTTAGCCGACCTGCAGAAGTTGAAACGGAGGCTTGAGGAGAGCGCACTTGAGGCACGGGCTTTTGCTGAGCAGCAGAAAACGGACGTCATGAAGTACCAAAAGAGGAACAGCCAACAGGTGCAGTAACGCAACAAGATCGTAGCGGTATGTCTGCCTGTGTATTTGCGCTGAGAATGTCAGGGTTCCATCACACCAACAATGGTGACTTCTCGCTGCAAACTCAAATTTGGGTTCGCTCATGCTTAGAGCGCAAAGAGGATCAAAAGGCTGGTGCATGAGTTTTCTCAGGTGCGGTGGAGTCCATGTCAAATGCAGGAACCTGGTTGAAGTAGCAGCATTGGTAGTGTATCTTCCACAGTAAGGTATATAAGGTGAAAGAAACCCTTCTGTATGATATAAGGGAGGTATAAGCTCGGCATCCACTGACTAAAATAATTACCATATGTCCACGATCACTTCGTAAGGTTTTTAAAAAAAATTATTAAAAATTTCGATTTAAGTTCGGACGGGGGTTTTACATTTATTTCTAACTTCGTTTCGAGTTCCTGAAGGCCTCTGCCCGGATTAATTTCTTACTTCGTCAGTGTGCTTTACACACTTGAAAGCTGCTGGTGCTGGGAGCTGCTGTGGCTAAGGGTGCTGCTGTGGCTGAGTTGCTGCTGTGTGGCTGTGTGGCAAGAGGGAAGGAGCTGCTGTGGCTGAGCCTGCTGCTCAACTGCCATAACACAATTAAAATTCATTATTTGTCACTTCAATTTCAGTTCGGAGGGGGCTCCCAGAATTATTATAAATTTTCGTTTTTTGGGCCAATAATTATTTCAAATTTTAAAGTGATCGTGGACGTACGGTACTCCCTGGCTTTCATCAATTAATGAAGCCCGTGGGGCGTAAGTCTGAGCAACTCATTGCTTTGCTGTAAGCTGTATCCATCTCTCATAGTTCCCTCTAACGATCTACCAGGCGGCGAAATAAGGCTCGCATCTTACTTTTATCCCATGCACTGCTCCTTCCCAGCCTGCACGCTCAACTGCTTAATTAATTCCGTGCACTGCTCCTGCTAGCTCAACTGTTTAATTAATTCCGTGCACTGCTCCTTCCCAGCCTGCATGCTCAACTGTTTAATAAATTCCGTGCACTGCTCCTGCTAGCTCAACTGCTTAATTATCCCGTGCACTGCTCCTTCCCAGCCTGCATGCTCAACTGTTTAATTAATTCCGTGCACTTCTCCTGCTAGCTCAACTGCTTAATCAATCCCGTGCACTGCTCCTTCCCAGCCTGCATGCTCAACCGCTTGATTTATTCCGTGCACTACTCCTGCTAGCTCAACTGCCAAATTTATCCCGTGCACTGGTCCTTCCCAGCCTGCATGCTCAACTGCTTAATTTATTCCGTGCACTACTCCTGCTAGCTCAACTGCCAAATGTATCCCGTGCACTGCTCCTTCCCAGCCTGCATGCTCAACTGCTTAGTTTATCCCGTCCACTGCTCCTTCCCAGCCTGCATGCTCAACCGTGCTGCAGACAAGTAAGTGGGCACTTTGGGTTAGGGTTGAGGTTGCGTAGCTGCAGTTTTCTGCCTACAAGGGCAGCTGAGCTGAAGTAGAAGGTGCCTGCAAGTAAAGACAAAAAAGGGGAGCAGTCAGAGAGCGCCTAATAACAGCTTGAGAGCGGGCATTTGTGACAGTTTGGTAAATCAGTGTCCGTGCCCTTTGCCGCTGCAGTAAGTGCGTACATACATTGTAGTCAACCAGTGTGCCCTGCTGCCTTGGCTGCGCTGTTTGCAGGCGGGCATGGAAATGCACGGCGATGAAGAAATGAAGCGGCCCAGGGAGGGCGGGGCAGAGGAAGAGAGCACCTCGCAGGCAGCAAATGTGAGTGGCTGAGCACCTCAAAAGTGCTAGATTTGTGAGTGGTTGGCTTGCAGCTCATGCACCACTGGACAGAGGAAGAGAACACTGCGCAGGCGGCAAGTATGAATGGCTCAGCGCCTCAAAAGCGAGGGCTTTGTGAGTGGTTGGCTCGCAGCTTATGTACGAGTTATGGACTACAGGCAACACTACCCGTACCTGTAATTAGGGCAGTCCTGTGCGGAATACATATGCAAGTTGCGGTGTGACGCCCCGATTAATGCTGACTTGGGCAGTCAGTAGTTATCATGCAGCTCATGCTTGGGGGGCATGGGGTTGGTAGACAGCGATATGCAGAGGGTGTGTGCCGGTGATGCACCTGTGCGATGTCTGAAGCTAGGCCTCTTGCAGGTAACAGAGTCATGGAGAACTTTGTCTGAAGCTAGGCCTTCTGCAGGTGACAGAGGTAAGGAGAACTGAAGTGTGCCAGAGGCTTAGATGAGTGGTGCTGCCCGGTAGACCAGCTCCCTTTTCCTGCTGTGGTTAGCGAACGCCACACTGCATGTTTGTGTGTAACCAGGAAGTATGCCCTGTTGCAGCACCTGTCGCTGACACTGACACATGTTGGGCACCCTGAGTTGGCAAACCAAGCTTTTGACTTGAGGCGCGAGCCCACCTGCAAGGCTGGGGCACAACCCGCGGGGGTGCCCCTTAGTAAGGTCACGGTGTGCCTGGCATGTCCGCCCATCTGAAGGCCGATGCTGCAAAAGTGCTGTTGTCCCCCGCAGTAAGGCTACACTGTGCCTTACTTGCGTATCCACCTGAAGGCTGAAACTGCAAAAGTGATGTTGTCCCCCGCAGTAAGGCTACATCATGCCTTACACGCAATTCCATCTGAAGGCTGAAGCTCACGCCACGCTGCTAAGCAAACTAGCAAACTTGCTGTTGTCCCCTGCAGTGAAGCTACACTGTGCCTTACTTGTGCGTCCGCCTGAAGGCTGACGCGCAAGCCGCGCTGCTCATAGAAGCAGCGCTGTATCAAGTGGTCTCTCCAATGGTGGTATTATACCCATGTTGCGTATTGAAGAAGCCCTATTACAAGTAGTCCCTCCGATACTTAAGCTCAAGCCGCGCTGCTCAAGAGCTAGCGCTGTGTCAAGTGGCCCTCCATGAGTGTTGTTTAACCCACGCTTGCTCAATCAACCAGCGCCGTACCGAGTAGCAGCATTGGTAGTTGTTATTAATTAACAGTGGTTGTATCTAAGCCGCGCTGCTCAAGAGCTAGCGCTGTGTCCAGTGGCCCTCCATTACTGTTGTTTTACCCACGCTGCTCAATGAACCAGCGCTGTACCGAGTGGCCCCTCCAACAGTGGTGGTGTTAAAACCATGCTGCTCATAGAACCAGCGCTGTATCTAGCTGTCTCTCCAGCAAAGGCTGTGATAGTCAACACACAACTCTGCCCTCTGCTTCAATTGTCACAGGGGAACGGCACGGACAGCTATGACGCGGAGGAGGCAGCCCCTCTGCAGGGCTTGGGTAGTCCCACCAACTTTGCTGAGCGTGCAAAGTACATCCCTCTGCGGCTAGAGCAGGAGCAGCGGCGGCTGCTGCACTTATTAGAGGCGGCACTGAGCGTCAGCGAGTACACAGACAAGGTGGGGCAAGAACAGGCGCAGGGGCTTGTGTCAATAGAGGGAGTGCAAGGAGCGAGGCAGCTATACAGTAGCCAGATGAAGAAGCAGGAGTGGCAGCTGCTGCTTTGCTGTGTCACAGGATCAGACTAGGATGTCAGCCAGCATTGTGCTTTCGCCTTTATTTTGACTTGTACCCCACTTCGCTCATTTTTCTTCCAAGGCAGTAACGAGTACTGAAGGTGTTCAGAAGCAACTACTTTTTTTGTTGCTTTCAGGTTGATATCTTGACATGGCGAAACAAGTCAGGGAGGATACACACTCAGGTATGGCATCCTATCCCTGCCCCTTGCGCCCATTTCATGCTGCGTTCTAACAACCACCAATGACCAATTGTCGTGTGACAAGGGTTAGCCTGCTAACTAAGTGTGCCTTGGAAGGTCCGTGAGCTGCTACAGCACCAGCTGAAAGCAGCTGCACAGGAGCGCAGAAGCAGGATTGCAGTGTTTTGCTGGGGCATGGTACTGCAGCTCACATGCTCTCAGTTCACAATTCATATGCGCCAAAGGCTGTGCTGCCTGTCTGGCCTTAGACCCATTGCATCTCGACCTGGCTTGGTATTACGTCCTGGAGGAAGCGCGCATTGACCTGTTGGCTAACCCCCCAGCCTTGAGCGAACTTACATCGCACAGATCATCAGCGCCCCTCAGTCTGTCCCCCAGCCTTGGGCTATCTCACAGCGCATAAAGCACCAGCGCCTGATCTGAGCTGTGTGGCTCATGAGCACTCGTGCCATATCACGGCCTGCATTCTTGCAACACCATGTATGCATGGAAAACCGCCAGGAATTTGCATTTCTGATAGAGCATGCCGTTTTGCTGCAGACCTGCCAGGTGCAAAGCAAGCTGAGGGTCCCTAATCCCGCCATAACAAGGCAGCCCCCAACATATTTGAACAACCCCCACCAAAATGCAGCAGCTCATTAGCTCATTGGTGGCCCTTAGACTCTGAAAGGGGAAGGACAGCCGCAGCTCGTCACTGACAGCCCCTTGCTAATCCTGCTTCCTCCTTTAAACTGGAGTTTAAATTTTCCGCTGACAGCGCGCCCTGCATGGCCATGTTGTCCACACTCAGATCAAAGACACCTGCGCCGTGCTGTGCGGCTTGGTAGTGGCCCAGGATTACAAGAGGGGGCAGCAGCTCGTCACAGACAGGTCCTTTGCAGATAACGCTTCATTTTTCCAGGTGTGTGTGTGTGTGTGTGTGTGTGTGTCAGTGTGTCAGTGTGTGTATGTCAGTGTGTGTGTCAGTGTGTGTATGTCAGTGTGTGTGTGTGTGTGTCAGTGTGTGTGTGTGTGTGCGTGTGTGTGTGTGTGTGCACGCGCGCACGTATGGTTGTGCCTGTTGCATAGCTGTACCTGCCTAGAAGGTCAAGGTTTCATAGCCTTTCTTGCCTAAAAGGATAGCTTGGCTTAGGTAAAACATGCCTGCAACCAAAGACTAATGAAAAAGGCAGAAAACACCTGCAACCAGGAAGCTGGGGACAGCTTAACCGTCCTGCGCCTTGCACACTGTAGCGCCTTGCTGCACACTGTAGCGCCTTGCACACTGTAGCGCCTTGCACACTGTAGCGCCTTGCACACTGTAGCGCCTTGCTCACTGTAGCGCCTTGCACACTGTAGCGCCTTGCTTCTGTCCTCTGCTGTGTGCAAAGCTAAGCTTCAGCCTTTATCATGAGTGCCTTCCAACTCCCACCTGGCAACTGCAGTCTGTGTTTGAGGTTGGCCGCCGCTATAAGATCATGAACCCAGACAAAATGCGTTCTGTATACGGTGAGTACGAAGAATAAGGTCGCATGGCTGCAAAAGGCTCCTGCCAGAAGATGCAAATTTAACTGCTGTCATTGCTCGACACGAGCCAAGTTTGGACGAGTCACCTTAGAGGTTTTAATTATGCCGCATGTTTTGAGTACGGATGCACTAGACAGTTGTATCAGTCAACCGATAAAGCCATCCTTTTGAGCCACCAACAGCCTTCCGTGCCAAGCAATGACCTTATTGAAACACTGCAAGATGAGCCTGCCTGCACCCGCATCAGATCATTTTGTTACAATTGGGCCATACTTGTGCCTTGATTGCTAGATTCGTGCCGTAATTGTGCCATATCTGTGCCATATTTGCTGGGTGGTACCTCTGTGGTACATTGGACAACTGTGGTCGCATGCTGTTGGTCATTATATCATTGTTCTACACTTGTTACCATAAATGCCGATGGTATTTCTGTGGTACCATGGTCAACTGAGGCCACGTGCTGTGTTTAACGTCATCTGTGTGTAGTGTGCGTATGCCTGTGTGCCACACGTGCTTGGTGCTGCCTCCAGGCGCTGCACAGCTCATATGCAGCATTTGACACTTCTAGGTACAACAGAGGGCGCCATGGGCGGCCTGGCTGCATTTTTTGCAGCCATGAGCAAAATGGAAGCACACCCTACCCTCTTGTATGTGCATATTTTTGCATATGTATGTACGTATGTTTGCGTATGCCTGCGACTATATAGGAAGCAAGTGCCAAGCAGTATCTCAGTTCAGGCCACCTTTACTTAGCACTCCTTCTGCACTGCAAGGTGCCCTCTGAACAATGCCTTGTGGCTGCGCAGGCAAGCTGCTGTACATGCTGATGGACAGCGCAAACGCGGAGGTGCAGGAGTTGCTGGAGTTTAAGTGCGTGGCCCCGCTACAGACTGTATTTGCATTCCTGGAGGCCAAGGGGGGCACAGAGCTGTGCACAGAGCTGCTGAATGACCCCCTGTTGGATAGAGCAACTGCTGAAATCCAAGCAGGTGGGCTGCACTGTTCTCCTTCTGTTATGTTGTGTGCGTAGGATTCCTTTGGGTCAGCCTGTGTGTGGGCGGACCCGCCGCTGAGATGTGAGCAGCAGTTACGTGCAGGCAGTGTGTGAGCTTTGACTCAGGGGCACTCCTGCGGCAGGCGTACCCTTTGACCATTGCCCCTTACAAAGGTTTGCAAATCATTTTTCGCTAAGCCAAATGGGTCAAGCAGATTGGTTTTCACTGAACTCTGCCAGCCAAGATTTAGCAACAACACGACACAAGCTGGGTTGTAATACCACAGTCTGACCATTACCCCTTGTCAGGAAGTGCAATTGACTGACTGGCGACTAGTTGCATAGCCAAGGTGCAGAAGCTTCCCAGCAAGGATATCCCTGACAAGTTCCTTTGCCTGGAAGTGCAGAGCATCTTGCTGACGCACAATGATTACCCGAGCAAGAGTCCAGGTGTCTTTCTGCAATAGATAAAAGCTGTCCCCAGAATAAGCAGTGACCTTATGCTGGTTCATCCCTCTTCCAAAATTATCTCCTGCCAAACTTCAGCACATCTTCCTGTTTAAAGTGAGCCATGAGCTCACTCACCGAGATGCTGAGCACGGTGCTTAAAGTATGCTCCACAAAGGAAACTGTTTTTTTAAACATGTGTGCTCATGCTGACTACCAGCTTTTGGGGGGGGGGAGTCGTAACACAATGCGCTTCTTGGAGAATTCTCCACAAAAGAAGCTGTTATCCCAAACATGTGTGTGCTCATGCTGACCACCAGCTTTTGGGGGGGGGAGTCGTAACACAATGCGCTTCTTGAAGAAAGATCCACAAAAGAAGCTGTTATCCAAAACATGTGTGTGCTCATGCTGACCACCAGCTTTTGGGGGGGGGAGTCGTAACACAATGCGCTTCTTGAAGAAAGATCCACAAAAGAAGCTGTTATCCCAAACATGTGTGTGCTCATGCTGACCACCAGCTTTTGGGGGGGGAGTCGTAACACAATGCGCTTCTTGAAGAAAGATCCACAAAAGAAGCTGTTATCCCAAACATGTGTGTGCTCATGCTGACCACCAGCTATTGGGGGGGGGAATCGTAACACAATGCGCTTCTTGAAGAATGCTCCACATAAGAAGCTATTATCCGAAGATGTGTGTGCTCATGCTGACCACCAGCTCATGGGGGGGAGCCATGACACAATGCGCTGGTTCATGGCCAGATCTAAAGAGGTGCAGCGCTTGTACAATTTCTTCATTCTAACTAATCATTTTTTAAGGGTCCATCATACATGCAATATTAAGGTTATAAGTGTCACAGTTGCCTCACGCATGCACGCATCATGCAACGACGATGTATCATGCACATGTGTGTATGCATATATTTATATTTTTTTTTTTCGGCATTGTATTAAGGTGTCACAGATTGCCTCATGCAAGCACGTACCATGCAACGTTGATGTATCATGCGTTTATATTTCCACGTATTAAAGTGTCACAGATTGCCTCACGTATGCACATATCCAACGTTGCCGTGCAGGTGACCGCCCAAGGTTTGAGGTACAACGAGACATCAAGGCTAAGGAGAGGGCGCGAGAAGTCATTGCTAAGAAGTATTGCACAAGCAACCTATCCCGTGACGAGATTTTGACGGCCATTTACTCGTTAGCAGACAACAACAGCTTCCTGCTGTTTAACAGGTATGTGCGCTCGCATGCATGTGTGTGTGTGTGTGTGTGTGTGTGTGTGTGTGTGTGTGCGCGTGCGTGTATGTGTGTGCCGCATGCGTGTTTGCAACAATAGATCCTATTTAATTTTCTTGTTTGAATTGGCTTAACAAACAACAAGTTCAGTGTGGACCTGCATCAATCTGCCATGACGCCCAGAAGCCCCGGCCAGTATCCTGCACTGATGCAGGGGACTCAAGAGCCCAAGTGAGCATTCATTTCATTCAGCTTTGGCCAGGTGCTGTGAGCCATACAACTCTGCAACTACCTTATTACTAAGGCCTTAGGTGCACAAATCTCATCCAGCTTCGGCCAGGTGCTGTGAGCCATACAACTCTGCAATTACCTTATTTCTTAGGCCTGCCACTAGCCTTTAGCCAGAATTGACATGCATTAACCCTATCGACAAGCTGATCCCCCGACCTGCAGCAATGCAAGCTTCATGATGCAGAGGTTCCACTGACGATTGTTTCCAGCAATTCCAGGGCCTGCCATGCTTCTTCTCTGTTTGCAGGGACCCCATCGACAAGTTCATCCAGTACTTCAAGGCATGCTTCAAGCCACACGAGTGTGATGGCCCGTTCTCCCTGGCCATCCAGGGCGGGCGTGCAGGTGCTCGCCTCACACACAATCATGAAAGGTATGCTAAGGCTTGTAATGCATTAGTGCACACAGACCACTTGTGTGTGTACTTGCACAAGGTCTCATTTGCTTGTAAGCATGACTTTGTTCGTGTGTGCATGTATGCACATGTTTGCATCCTCAGCGTCATATCTCTGCATGCATGCAGTACCACTACGTGCTGCAGTGCTTGGCCCTCTTGCAAACTTTCACAAAGATGCGAGTGTGACCAAGCCCTGGCTCATCATTCATGTTATAAACATTCAGCGTGCAAGGTGCACATGTTTGATGCACAGGCGTATCTCACATTCATGTTATGGACACAAGTGTGCAAGTGTCTCACCTTTCACCCAGGGTTCTTCCGTTCTTTTACAATTTATCAGTAATTTGTTGCGTTTCTTCAAAAACTCATAGATCGCACGTAAAAAATCATCTGAACATTATCGAACATGAAGTTTCAAACCCACGAATGGAGAAACCCTGCTGTCACCCATTGGGCTGACGCCATGTGCTACTTGCTGCTGCACACGTTTGATGCACAGGCAGTACCACTACGTGCTGCAATCGTTGACCCTCTGGCGTGAAGTCAGCACAGACATGTTTAAGCTGTGGTACCTAGCAGAGCAGGACATGCTGAGAGAAGGCAACAACTACAGGCTCATGGATACGGGCCAGGGCCTGAACAGAGTGCAGGCAGCGCCCTTAGTCAGCCGCGCCATGCATAGCATCCTGGCCAGGTGGGTACGTGTGTACGTGTGTGTGTGTGTGTGTGTGTGTGTGTGTGTTTTGTGTGTGCACTGTGTGTGCGCGTGTGTGCGTGTGCGCGTGGGTGAGACGTTGTGCTGCAGGTGCCAATGGAGCACAGGGGTACGTGTTGGCACTGTTTTGGAGGCTGAATTTTTTCAATGGTGCCAACGGCAAGAGCAGATCTCTGATATGCGTTCAGTGCTGGATGCGTGTTGCAGGCTGAACCATAAAATGGTGCCAATGAAATGAGCGAATCTCTGATGTGTGTCGGTGCCAGGGTGTGGAGCGCAGGTCAAGCCATCACCAAAGCCTGAGGCATGGCGGTGGATAGGCAGGTGGCCTTCACGGCACCCTTTTGACATGAGTAAATTCTCAGTCGGGGGCCGCTCCTGACGGCGCTCCCTCTTGGCGTAGGTTTAGGTTACATAGTTACATACCTCCTGGTACAGCGCGCGTAACGGCACGCCACAGCTCCCTGTTATCAGGCCGCACACTAGGCTTGCATAGCACCCCCTAACACACACACACACACACACACACACACACACACACACGCACACGCACACGCAC
>QAXF01003492.1:104271-114316 GCA_004335645.1 Dunaliella sp. WIN1
ACACACACGCACACACACACACACACACACACACACACACACACACACATACACACACACACAGGACCCGGACATAAGTGAGGAGGACAAGGCCCAAGCCATGCAAGAGCTGCAAGGCATGTTCAACAGCGCTGGCAGCTTGGGCCGTGAAGGCGACAAGACCTCCAAGAAGGACCTGCTCGATGGCACAGGTTCAAAGGGTGTGACAACAACAGGGGCTTTAAAGAAAGAAGGAGAGGGTGAGCAGGCAGTGCCGTTGCTGCCCAAGCCTGCGCCTAGGCAGCTGTAGAGCTGCACGAGCAGCTTGATACTAAGAAGATCACGTGATGCAGTGTACGGTTGGATACAAAATGTGGCTGCCTTGGCTGCTGATGGCATGGACGCATTGTGAATACGCCGTTCCCATTGTTTAATGAGCCTGACATATTGGTCGGGCTGATGCAACAATTTCCGGAAACCCTTGCCTCCTTCGACTCATAGAGCCACGATTGCCTGAAATATGTTGGAGAAGCACTGCACGGCACTGTGACATCACTCAGGAGGAATTGCTTCAATTCTCACTGTCTCTTGGGAGTCCGCTATCGTAGCACTGACGATATTTCAGCCATTCTCTACTGCTATGCTGTTCATAAACTCTCCGGCTGTGCCCTGCGAAGTTGCAACCTTCTCGGCGAAGCCCCGGTCAGCCTGAGGGGCGCTGCCCCTAGGGTAGCTAGTTTCACATGTGTACACCACCGCTCACCCAGGCCTGCCCAGCCCACCCCCCGCCCTGGAATTTTGGTTACCCCCCTAAACAATCTCGTTAGGAGGTGCATCTGCATACTCAGGTATTGGCGGAAGGGGCAGCAGGCAAAGTTTTGGAGATGATAATTGAAAGAGCACTAGGGTTGTCCTGGCCAGCCTCACCCAGCCCACGCCCACGCCTGAAACTCGACAAACAAGCCAAGCAAAGCTTATGGTCGCGGCATCCAAGTTTGTGGGACCTGTGGTGCAGTGTGTGAGCCAGGGAGAGGGGAAAAGTGACACAATCTTGCAGCTGTCCTTCCACCCCACTCTCCCCAGACCGCCATACGTGCCGCTTTTGATGCAGAATTACTCATAATAACTCTTTGTGGTTACTACTTGTGTCCGGGGCCAGGAGGTGGCCTCGGCTGACAGCTCACAGTCCAGCTGTTGACCATGCATGCAAGTGACTCTTGCCGTCGGATTGCATTACTTCAAATTGCGATGAGCTATGTAGTGAACATTTAATAAAGTGTGCCGTTGCGGGACGGTTTGGGCGTCGGTCAACTTTGGGTGCAGGCTGCGGGAGCCCTTCCGCACCTGGCCTTGGTACGTGCACGTCATTTGGTGCTCTTTGTGCTCATGCATATACATCAAGTAGGGTGATTAGCTGTGCGTGCGTGCGTGCGTGCGTGCATGCGTGCCATATGTGTGTGGGGGGCCGTGCGTGTGCGTGTGTGTGCGTGTGAGTGTGCGTGTGCATGTGTGTGTGTGTGTGTGTGTGTGTGTGTGTGTGTGCATGTGTGTGTTTGAGTGTTGTCTGATGCTCTTTACTAACGGCTTATAGCACTCAAATAAGGCCGCGCTAAAGCGATTTCTTTGGAGTGGTGCGAAGGTATGTGCACCTGGCACGCGCCAGGGAGGTGTTGATGTTGCAGAAATGTGAAGTGCTGATGTACTGCTCCCTTTTTGTAAATGCGTGCGTGTATGTGTGTGTGTGTGTGTGTGTGTGTATGTGTGTGTGTGCGTGCGTGCGTGCGCGCGTACGAGTATATATGCATGTGTGAGCTTGTGCGCATCCTGCACACACATGTGCTTCTTCTTTTGAGCAGGCCCATACTAAACATTCTTCTTCATACTCCAACCCTTCAGCTTTGCCTTCAGCACCTGTGGCATGTCTTCAAAGGCCCAAGCCCAGGTGAGTGTCAGGCACCGCAGATTTCTTAAAACTAAGGCAGAAAAAAGGCGCACTCTGGAAGTATGTTGCACTCAGCAAGAACAGGCAGAGGCTGCATCATTGAGGCTGCTGCACTTTCCTTGTCAAGTTACTCTGAACCACTGAGGTGCTCTTTGCTGCATCCAACTGGCGGCCTCACATACTCTGGTGCATTGTTGCCTTTGCTTTTCGTGCACGTAGCTTGCCAGTGGGTGTCAGGTATAATATTCTTGTCAGAGAGTGGAGGCTTATCAGCTGTTCAAGAAATGGCATATGCATACATATGAGCATACTCCCTCTTTTTACCCCCTTGATGGATCCTGATTTAGGCACTGTTGCTAGTGGCCGGAGCATGCTTGTCACATCGTCATTCTACATTGTCATGCCAGGCATCTGAACAAAAGCAAGGAGGATGTGCAATGAGCCATCTGTCTCTAATCAGGAGCACTGGTGTGTCCTTGCGTGACTTCGTGCAAACTTTGCCAATTCACCTGCAGGCAAGCGCTGCTGATGCTCCCTTGCCTACGAGCTTGCTGAGCTGCAGTGATGATGTGCTGGGCATGATCTACGCAGCTATACCAGCCTGTGAAGACAAGCATGCATTCTTGGTATCCTGCAAAAGCATACGCTACTGCCCTGCAATTGAGTGCCAGGTGAGCACTCTCTGATGCACAAGCCAATAGGAGAGTAGCAGAAAAGGAAGTGCACAGTTCTCATGATGATAAGCTGTAAGCCTTTTGCAGCTTGTGTAATGAAGGACATCAGTTGTCTGGCTTCCTCATTTTGATCGTTGAAGGTGCTACCGCTGCACCAGGAGAATATATGTGACGGCGCCAGGGAAGATGCATAAAAAGGGTCCGGATGTGCTGGCTGCAGATGTTGTGCACATGTAGCTTGAGTAGTGTCTTGCTGGTTAGCTAATAAGCTGGCCATCAGTATGCTATGTCATGTAATGCTGTCCCTGCTCACATGAATCTCAGCTTGTACCCAATGCTGCCTGACCAGGTGATATGCTCATGACCTTATACTAGTAGCCGACTCTGCAACAAGCTGTCCTTCTGGATCACAGCCATGCTAGAGGGGTTGTGCTAGATGGGGAGGCCCTTGCATTTCACCACCAAGGCCACTGATGTGCTCCTGTCTGTCCATCAATGGTCCATTTGCATTATGGAGCAAGGGGGGTCCCCTGCACATATGGCTTCATGCTTTGGAATGTTCAGCTGGAGTCAGGGGCTGGACTTCTTAACTCCATGACTGGGCATAGGTCAGGGGCTAGACTTCTCATCTTCAAGACTGGGCACACTTTCAGGTCTGGAAGTAAGTACTGAGAAATAGGCGGCTGGGGAAGTTGCCAGAGATGTTGCAAGGGGTGCAGGCTTTAAGGAGGGCCCCGTGGCATCAATGGCCCTAGGCATTGGCCATAAGGCAATCTTGGCCATAAGAAAGGCAAGTTGAAGCTGAGCTTTAAACTGCTCTTTGCTCCTAGGCCCACAGTTAAGACCGCTGTCCCACCCAAACTGTGTGTGTGTGTGTGTGTGTGTGTGTGTGTGAGCATGCCTGTGTGCCAAGGGTTAATATTTGTGTAATCGTGATGATTGCGAGGATGTGCCAATGAGTGTGCAGAAACGGAGATGAACGACTTCTTGCCATGTAGCATGTGTGTGTGTGTGTGTGTGTGTGTGTATGTGTGTGTGCGCGCGCGCGCACGTGCGTGGTGTGTGTGAGTGTGTGTGAGTGTGTGTGTGTGTGTGTGTGTGCGTGTCCTCTGTGCTTGTGGCCTAGTGCACTTGAACGCTTAGGTTAAGGTCTAAGGCTACATAGCTGTACCTGCTTATAAGGGCAGCCTAGCTGACGCAGAAGATGCCTGCAACCAAAGACCAAGAACCCAAGAAGAGGAAATATCTTGAACGCTTAAAATCCCTTCCCTCAACAGGGACAGACTGCTAAATTCTCTTGTTGATCAGGAAGCTTGGCATATTCTGTTTGTGTTGCCAGCACCTTGTCATGGGGATACATGTCGTTCTGGTTTGACTGACACCCTTGCAAAGGGTAGGCTTTGCAGGGCCTTAAAATTGTCACAAATGCACTTTTAGCTGCTGCAATCTTACTCTCAGACTCAGTCATTCCCAATTATCATCTTCTGTCTGTAATTCTATGCACCGAGTTTAGAGAGCACTTCCTTTCTGGTCCTCTGTGTGTGGTGCCTCTTGGCACCTGCTCCCTTCGGGCACCTCCGTGAGCCACCTTTGCCTCTGCTCATTGGCCTTGTGCAGCTTTCATTAGTACTAGGCCTTGTCCCTGGCCCATTACCTTGGTGGGTGGCGGTGAATTGCAGAAGGATTGCGTATATCAAGTATCTGGGCACATCTGCAGTGTGGAAGCGTTTGCCTTAGGCTCTCTCTACGCACCTGCTCTTCAGATCCCATGTCAAAGCACCTTCCTGCAACTCTACACAGTGAATGGATCCTTGTTTTATACAGGTGCTCGAGCACATGTTTGCTTGAGAGCAATCAGGCACACCACATTCGCATCTGTGTTCTGACGACCACTCCAGTCTCTGATCACTGTGGAGATAACTTTCCCCCACGTTCTTATTCAGGCATCTTGGACCCCTGCTTGTGCATGGCAGGCATTTATAAAGCTGGACACTGGGGACTTACCAGCCTTAGCGAGCGCATTGGAAAGACATGGAGCTGGCTGTACGTTTGACCTGTGTGGTCGCGTGTTTGGTGGCCAGCTGGCAGGCGACCTGGTGCCCCCCCGCTGCAGCACAATCAAAAACGGCACACTGGTGCTGCGCGGCACAACTTGTGTAAGTAGCACATTCTGTAGGGGTGATTGCGGTAGCTGGCATTTGCCTGCCAGTGTAAAACTTCTTTGCACTGGTGAAGATGTCGCCTGAAATGTATCACGCTACTCTTTTGGATGGCTTTCAAAGGAACAGGCTAGTACCACAGACAGCCCATGCAAATGGAAGGATGCAAAAGTCTATCAACAGCGGTTAAAAAAACATATGAGTTATGGTCTGCAAGCGTAGCAGCAGATTGTCTCGACTGTCGACCAAGAAGTGCCGTCACACACTCATGCTCCTGTGCAGGCGCAAATTCAAATTGCATGTGCATATGTGTGCACGTGCACGCGCGCGCGCGCGCACACACACACACACACACACACATAAACGCTTCTATGCACTCATGCTTGCATGCACGTGCACGCTCGCATGCACATGCACATGCATCTACCTTCTCCTGTATTCTGCCCACACACATGCGCTCCAAGCCCATCATGGCCCCATAGCGCAAATAGCTACCACTTTCTCCCCTTCCTTCTAATGCTTTTCCATTGAAGGATTGAACATGTCTTAACAATCTGTCAGGGGTCGCCTACCTTGCAGGGCCCGTGCATTGAAGTGTTGCCATGTGGTTTTAGAATCATTGCACAAGCCATCTCCAAACCTTTGCCTGTCATGGATAAAGCCATCGGCAAGTGTGACTTTGATACAGTATGACATCCTCAGGTGCGCTGTAATTTCTTTGCAGGTGAGGATCATCACAGACCGTGTACGCTTTGTAGGTCTTACAATTAAGGCTGTAGGATATCAGAAGGCTGTGGTGGACATCAGCGGCGGTGGCAGCTTGGCTCTGGAAGATTGCTGTGTGGAGGGGGGAAATAGTGAGTATTTGGCAATTACAGGTGGAGCTGTGCGAGTGTCAGCACAGGGCAGCAGCAGCAGCAATAAGCTCTTTGCGACAAAGTCCAGCATGCGCAGCATTGGAGGCAGTGGGCTAACGGTGCTCCATGGTGGCGTGGCAGCATTGGAGCAGTGCACGGTCAGCAATGGATGGCAAGGAGTGTGTGTTGATGGCGGCATGCTCACAGCCACCGGCTGCAAGATGAATGGCAACGTAGAGGACAATGTGCATGTGCAGGGTGGGGCTCGTGTCAAGCTGCAGAACTGCACCAGCAACGGCAGCAAGGAGGCGAATGGATGGAGAATGAGGGACTTTGGGAGCAGCCTGGAGGCGATAGACAGCACCGCCAGCGGCAACAATCGCAGCGATATTGACATCATTAATGGCAATGCTAGGCTCACACGCTGCAGCTGCATCAATGACGGCATCGGGAACAGTTAGGCGGCAACAGGCAGCACTGCCAGCAGCAATATGGAAAGCGAAACAATGATAGAGCATGGCAGCGCCATGCCCACACGCTGCACCTGCAACAAAAATCGCAACGGGTGGTTTGTGTCAGACCAGAAGAGCAGCTTGATGTCCAAGTCCAGCCAAGCCACACACAACACACGCGCCAATGCAACAGAGCTGTGTGGTGGCCGCATCATCTGCCTGCGCAACACCGCAGACCTGGGCAGCCAGCGCCCTCAACCAGCGAGGACAGCAAGCTAGCGCTGTGGTCATTGCTGCATTTTGTAAGCTCCATTGTGTCATGCTGCTTGTACAACAGGCCATTGAGCAGTCTGCCATGGACAAGCTTCAGCAGTTTCAGGCCTCTTATGGTGTTGTCACACTGTGAGCAGCGCCAATAAGTAACTGAGTACAATGGAGCTGATGCTGTCTTACAACATGCTCTTGTACTTTAATGATCATATTTAAAGCCAAAATGTGCATGTTTGGACAGACTCTTGCAGGCCAGGCTATTAAGCGGGCCTACTCTGTCATCATGCATGTTTGTTCTATGCTGTTATTATTTGCATCCTCCTCTGCCATTGTTGACTTCCGTAGCCAAAGCTCTGCTCTGAAGCAGGTATCATCTTGTGAAGAATATTCTTTACTCCTCACAAAGAAGGGAAACAATCATAATGGAGATGGTCGCACGCTTATTAGTTGCCCGGCAGAATTGAGGTGCCAGCACAGTTGCCAGCACCACGCAGCATCTCACCAACTGTTGACAGCATATATTGGTTGATTAGATCACGCCCAATTCTTAAGGATGTGTGTGTCACGCTGAAACTGCTGCAAGTCATAATTGTGATGCGTTGACTTGCTATTACAGTAGCTTCCCCTGTTGCCCCTTTGTCTGTTCTGCACGTTCGTAAGTAGCTTGCTTTGCTTTCCTACTGTAACAACATTGGTTTGGGATGGAAGCAGCAGCTTTAGTAAACAAGTAGTCCAACTTTCAGCCTTGGCAGGGGGCGAAAGCCAGCCTCAGTGATCCGACGGTGCCGTGTGGAAGGGCCGTCGCTCAACAGACAAAAGTTACTCTAGGGGGGGGGGAGTTGCAGTACCAGCCAGACGCAGCCTCTTTCTGACAGAAAGTGTGAAATCAGCAACAGCATGGCCGTAGGGAGTGGCTGACCTGATAGCGCATGCATTAGGGCACCATCTAATTGGCTGGATAACCTGCTACTGACACTGCTTCTATGACACAGTTGTCCGTGGCATCATGTTGGGCTCACTAAGATGTAGGGAGCCCGGCTTAACAAGATGTACTACCCCCTAGTAGGGGGTATTCCACTGCCTATATAATTTATTATTCTCAATGTAACAGGGCACTGATCTGACCAAAACAAGCAGTCTAAGATCTACTATTTCAGTATGCATCGTACAGTGAGCCTGTTTTGTCGGGGCTCAAGTATGTCTTACAGCGGTTGATGCTGAGGGGCGTGCTTCATGTATCATGATGTTTCAACACAGATGCCCATGAGGCTGCACAAGAGTACTAGTACACAACGATGCTGGCATCATGCCATGATGCTCACACATGCTGCATGCTGCTCATCAGCAAGGCTTGCTCACCATGCTGAGCACAAATGTGGTGGTTTGGCGTACTCCTTAGCAAAGATGAAGCATTTATAAGTATTCGAGGTACACGATGTAGTTGAGATGTAATTTCACCGGTGAAGGATGGCAGCAACAACGCCCTCTTAGTCCTTGCTTGCATGTGCAGGCTTTGTATGGAACAGGCCAGAAGCCTTTTCATTGCTCAGTGTATGCATGCACCTAGCTTCCTTTAGGTCTCAAGAAAGGGAGCCGTTTTTAAGACCAGTTTGTTTGTCCATAACAAAGTTGCTACTTTGGCCGGGCCTTTTACCTATCTAATGGAATAACATCATACCAAATCAGATCTGGCACCCAGGAGACGCAAACCTGCACCTGGGGCTCAGGTCACTTTGCTGCACTCGCTCATGACTTGTGACTAAACTTGAAGGAAGTCCCCGATATAGTTCAACCTCTGCTGCCATTGCCTACTAGTAGTCAAGGTTATTAAACGTCACTCACTCCGAGATGATGAGTCATCAGTGGTACTTACAGTACGTGACAGTGCAGTACAGTACGTCAAGCATAGTTACACTCAGCAGCTACTGGAACGACTAAAGTATCACGCCATATCACGGTCATGTCTGTTCTACAGTTGAATTTCTGTGTGGCATATGGTGTAGGGTTGCATGGGTTGCTGACCTGTATTTTGCTCTCTTTTTCTAGCCCTCCTTATTATCTAACATCAGAGCACTGACATCGTTTTGAGCACCTGGCCTAATAGGGCCAGGGCATTGCCGTGTATTTGCATGTAACAGTGGTGGGAGTTATATGCAAATGTAAGAAGCTGGGTACAGCACATGCAACCTTACACTGTAAGTTACAGAACAGAGTACGAAGATGAGAAGAGAAAGAGGTTGAAGGAGCAGGCGCTCTTCCTTTCCACCTGGAAGTTGCAGGCTTGCGCTCGCTGTGACTAACTCATTGCAACTTGAACAGTATGGTGCACCTTGCACATGATGGGTGGCAGCCAGTGCTGGCTCTGTACACAATGGGCGTCAGCCAGAGACAGTTTTGCACACGATTGGGTATCGGCCAGCGCCAGGCCAGGATGATCTCTTTGCAACACGCTCAGGGGGCAGTGTCATTACCGCTGGCATGCTAAGGTCAGAGACCTGCCTGATACCATGACACTTTACTATAAAATTTGTGACAATAAAAAGAGCTCTTCTTAGTGAATTATTGGCTGCCCTGGAAGGTTGGCTCTTCAAGGCCGTAGAGAATATTTATGTCTTGAGAGTCATGTTTGGGGAAGCAAAGAAGGAAGCATATACTGTGCAGAACTTAGTGGGTGACAGGCGCACACCTGGCTGCAAGCATTCTTGTATTTCGCAATTTGAAACCTCTGACGTTAACATTGCTCAGGGTACAACCAATAAATAATAGTGTGTGCAGAGCAAGGGCATGTCACGTCACCTGCGAGCCCCTCTGCTGTGTCAAGCAGCATGAGCTTGCAGTGTCCACCCTGCACTCGTCTCTGCATCCTCCCACATCCTCCCATGATGCCACAAGCTCGGGTACCCTGGAGGGTAGTAGCGGTTGTCAGTGCAAGGGCGTGATTGGCGCCACCCTCCACTCTGCAAGCGTTTCTGCATCCTCCCATAGTGCCACACAAATAAGCACTCTGGGGGGTCGGAAGTTCCTCCATGTTGTCAGTCCGAGGGCGTAAGTGGCGCCGCCCTTCACCCTGCAATCGCCTCTGCACCCTCCCATAGTGTCCCTCACACAGACAAGCATTCTGGAGGGTAGGAAGTTCCTCCATGTTAAAATTGTCAGTACGAGGGCGTGAACGACGCCACCCTCTACTCTGCACTCGCATGTACATCCTCTTACAGTGCCGCTCACACAAGTACTTTGGAGGGAAGTAAGTATGTACAAGTAGCTATGCGGGCACGAGGGCACGAGCAGCGCCACCCTCCATTCTGCACTCGCCTCTGCATCCTTGCGTTGCCCCACATACAAGAGTTTTTATTCTGAAGATAGAAGCTAGTTCTACTCTTTAGCTAGTTACTATTAGTATTGGTGAGTACAAGGGCACAAGCGGCGCCACCCTCCACCCTGCACTTGCCTTAGCATCCCTCTCATAGCGCCACACACATGACAACACCATGCTGGCACAGATCCAAGAGGACTGGCAGAGGGGTGCCATACAAGTCATCGTGTCCACCATAGCCTTTGGCATGGGCATCGACAAAGCGGACGTGCGGTTTGTGATACACTTCACCCTCAGCAAGAGTATGGAGGGGTACTTCCAGGTTTGTGATTCTCTTCACTTTCATCAAAAGTATGAAGAGATACGTCCAAGTGCATGATCTACCTCATACTCAGCAAA
>QAXF01003503.1:10149-22373 GCA_004335645.1 Dunaliella sp. WIN1
CACACACACACACACACACACACACACACACACACACACACACACACGCATGCACACACGCAGGTTCAGGGGTGGGAGCGGTTGTAGGGGCATTGCTCGTTGCTTACTTCAGCAGCAGATGACAGCTTCCTGCCGGAACTTCAGAGTGCTTCACTACCACTCATGAGCAGTGCCTTGCCGACTTGATATGGAGAGTGGCCACCAAAAAATGCCACATCAATAGTGCCTCTGCAGTGTGCAGAGCAACCTTAATAAACCAGGTCTAATTTTAAGTAGAAAGGGCCATCAGCGCCTGCCATGCCACGCCATACTGTACCTTTGTAGATACTGAGTCAGATCTGTGTACTGGGCTGGGCATAGATGACACTCGCTAGATGCAGCTATTACCCAATATGCAGATGACATACCAAGCTCCAGATTTGCTGAAGCGTAAGAGTATTGATAGCCGTGCAAGTTCGTATGGTGTGAGCCTTTTTTAGCGCGTTTGAAGTTTGAAGGTCTAAGTTATAAGTTACATGAAGACCAGAGCGCCAAACAAACGCTTTGCTGTACCAGCAATCTCCATTGACTTGGAACCAGAGGCGAGATATAGGGCTGTGCGTGCTTTTGAAGGCACTACACCTATCACATCATCATCGTCACCCCTATTTAGATAAGTTCCAAGTTGGTGCCGCATTTCCGTTCACACTGTCAGCCGGAATACCTCTGGCGAGAGAGCCCACAGCTCTTTGAGCCAACCTGTAATTTAATCGACTCATGTAAATTGCCTGCAGTAACTCTTTCTTTCCTTCTGTACCTGCATAGAGGCATACAGCAGGCAGATCTGCAAGAGCACGCAGAGCATGCGCTGCTAGTCAGGTTACATCACTGCCGTCTCTATTATTTATTCAAGTAATGATAGAATAAGAAAAACAAATATGTTAGGTGTGACCAGTAGCCTACAACAGTACGAGAGCCAACCTTTCTTCCTGCAGGAGGAATACTCACGATATTATTTTTAAAAATATTTCTTTTAGTTTAAGTTGGCTCCCTGACCGTATCTCCAGCGCTTACTGTGATCTTTGGCCGGCGCCTTCAGAATCGTCTCACATTAAACCATATCACGCACAATAAACCATATCAAGAATAAAATAAGAATATTCTTCAAGGTAGGTCTTAAGCATGCAGCCTGAACCGCGGCACGCACAAGGGCTCTCTGAATTAGGCCACTCGCCCACGCATGACTTACAGGGCAAGGTAAGCAGGCTCCAATTATGTCCATGCATGTCCGCGTTCTTGTAGGCGTTGCATGACATGATGCATTGCAATTGCTTCGCAAGATCTGCATGACTTCGAAGGAATTCCCCCTTCCTCCACTCCAGGCCACGCAACACGAGCGTGAACATGAGGAGAAGTATGTTTATCCTGGAGGCTTGCTAGGTAAGTAGACTTGGAGTTGTTTTATCAGCAGATGCATGTTCGTGCGATGCATCAACTGCCTGCAAAAACAATGCGTATACGGTGTAACTAGCCCAATAGTGGAAAGTCAGCCTTGTAGGGCCAGAAATCTTTTTCACCGCAATGCAACATGTGGTTGCATAAATGCGTGTATTTCTGCATGTACATGCACTAAGTTTGAAAGCAGGGTAAAAAATTTTTAAATCTTAATGACAGCCCTCTAAAGATCCGTCCTCCCGCTTGCTGTTTTGATGAAAAGCATAGCTTTGTCTCACTACTGCATTCGGCATGTCCATATTTCCATGCCTGGGTTCAGAGAATGGTCATGCATGTGGTGTTCAATCTCAGGTCTGCATTCACAAACAGGCATGGGGAGGCTACTTGTCAGGCAGCCAAGTAAGGGAGCCGTACAGTGTCACAAGATCAGAGTGTGCAAGATAATGTGGAACTTGAACGGAAGTGCATTTTGTTCACACAATGGGAGGCACCGTAAAGGAATGTGTCAGAGCCGCACCAACTCGCAAGATCAAGCTGTGCAGTTGATGCCAAACTGACAAACTGTATTGCACACCTCATGTATGACCCTTTTCAGCATTTAGTCTGTGCTAAAGAGAGACGTTAATGTTTGTATGAATTGCTTTGACTGTGTTTTGGCTGTTGCAGTCTTTCAGTGTGACAGAGAATTGCATGCGCAGGGCACAAAGGGGCGCCGCCTGTCAAGAAAGAGCGCAACACCCCCGTCAACATGAACCAGGCCAGCGTCCAAGGTAGGGTCTCTCCTGCAGCTTGTTAACCATTGTGCTTGGGGAGGTGTTGTGAGAGGAAATACTGGGTCACAGGTTGTACAATTACATTCCCAGAACTCGTGCAGGAGAGGCAGCTGTGTTTGCTGTGATCATGAATGAGCCAATGGCCTCCTGCAGATAGTGCATGCTGTGCCGGCTTGTCACTCTGCATTTGGAGAAAGTGCTGCGTTTGGAAAGTGCTGCATTTGGAAGGAGTACTGTCAGAAGAAGCAAGGCGTGTATACTTCACGTAAGCCGTTGTGCCTTTCGTCCTACTCAATAATGATTAGTTTCTTAAGGATGGCTTCAGTCACCCGGTTTGTGAGCTGGTGTTCGAACTCCTAGGTTGCTGGCCAAGCATGGGACATGGCCTGGAGCTGGCATTGTCCCTGTTTTGCTAGTGTTTCATGCATGGTCTCTGGCTCTTCATCAGCATGCTCATTCCATTACAAGTGGAGGTTATGTAGAATGACTGGCACTGGATGTGTTGGTTGGTTTGCCAAGACGTTCAGATGGGCTTTGCAGCCTGCAAGGAAGGAAGAGGGAAAAGAAGTAAGGCAAGCTAGAAGCAAATTAACTGCAGAAAGGTGCAGTAGGTACTGATCGATGATGCCATTGTCTCGAGTGTAAGGGAACTAAGAGCAAGCCAGCACAATCTAAAGGATAAGTTGCTCCTGTTGCAATAACTGATACTTGTGTAACACCAGCAGCACAACCTTTTTCACCCTTGCTTGGTCCACTCTCTGCATTGTATGGCATCTTTGCCCTTTGCTTTGGTCCATACGTTTGCTGTTTGCTGTCATCAATGACAAAAACGGCTCCTAGGAGGCCTTCCTTAACCTTACTGGGTTTTTGGTACGTGACAAAGTGCTCCTTTGGCTGGGCCTTTGAACTCAAATGTAACTTCCTAAGTATGCACCATGCCGCGTCACTGCTTGCAGGTATGGCCGCACATGGTGAGCTAGGCAGTGGAGCCAAAAAGTTGGGCGGCAACAAGGATTGGGGAGGCTGAAGATTTGCTGACGCTTGCAGTTCAAGGAAGCCTGCGCTTGCAAGGGTTTACTCAGCCAGTTTTCTGATGCGCTGTGCAGAATTTTAGTAATTATTCTGTTAAGACTAGTAGTGTTGACGCATTACTGCAACGTGTTGATATTTTTTTATCTTGCTTTCATTAATCACACCCATCCCTTCGACGAAGAGTAAATTCGTCTCAACACCCTGCAAGTGTCTTTATGTCCTGAGAACTTCTTCAAAAGGCATTTATTCACACAAAACCATGACGCCCTCTGACATACTGAGCCTTACATGTCATGGCTTTTCTTGCTGCTTCCTTAGGTCTGTTCAGGTTACAGGTATCTTCTGCTTTGGCTACAAGCTTAGTAAGCTGCCCTCGTTGGTGAATAATGCTATGTACATCTCAATGGAATGGTGGCTTCAAGCTGACGTTGAAGTTTTTTGCTGATTTCGTAATCTAGCAAACAATGCTGATTATGAATTGTAGCGAAGGAGTTTTTTCACTGCCAAAGTGAGTGGGGTCAATTGAGCAGAAGCAGGCAGCCTTACATCAAAGCACAAAGTATAATAAAACTGTGAAGGTGACCTTGGAACGCCATACAATCTAGGAAGACTAAGTAAGCTTTCTTCTCAATTTCCGCCGGTCTTCATTACTTCCAGAATAGCTCTCTGACTCCCTCCCCATTCATATAAGCTTGTAGTATAAATATCATTATCAGTCCCCAATAAGTGCAAAGGGAAGAAGACAATGTCTATGGGATGTGCACCTGACCGGCTAGCCAGAATAGAGGACCAGGCAGCTTTTAAAAGGGCAAGAATGCCAAAAAACAGTCCATTCTTGTATCATTTTACACCGAGTTTGCTGCAAATGGCAAGGTCTTCAATGAGAGCAGTTCACCCTACATACTCAGACTACATAGAAGGACGCTCATTTCTAGCAGCCAAATGAGGCGTGAAAAGGGCATCTCCTCCTTTGCAACAGCCACCCATCACAATCTACACTTAATGTACATCTGGCTGTGACAGCAGAGTGTGCAATTATGCCGCAATTATACAGCAAGGTAAAAAGAGCTTGAAAAGTAGGAAGGGGCATAAACAAACGTAGATCAAGAGCAGTTTCAGCATGTGACTTGCGGCTTGTTGCAAAGACTCCGCTTCCTGGTTAACTAACTAACTTCCTGGTGAATCATAATTATTGCATGAGAGGCCTTTGCACACATGGCAGCTGTGTAACATTCTCGGTGCCTATGTTAGTGTGCTTTAGCCCCGTCCTCATCTGACGGCAGCTATGCAACCTTTCCGTGCATTCCACAGTAAAAAGCAAGAATTTCCTCAATTACACGGCAATTATGTAACCTCTTTTCCAGCGCATTGCAGCTATGTAACCTTCATTATCTCAATGCGCAATACTATGCTATTTAAAGGCCGTAAATCGCTTCACACGGCTGAGCAGATGATACATTATTAAGACCTCTGGGCGAAGGACAGCAACAAGCTGCTGCCTTGAGGTACAACTCGAGGTCATCATAGAAATGAGGCGGTGTGCAGGCGCTCATTGCAGCGCTGCTGCCTCGTGTCTTGCTGCATGCTTTTGCTGTGAAGCGGCAATTTATGCCGCAGCAGCAACATGCTCTTAAGTCACCTACAACAAGAAAAGGAGGCACGGTGGACAGCAGGCAGAGCCGGCAGGGCTGTGCAGGTGCCACCCACACCTCTATGGCAGCCGCTGCGCACCTGTGATGGGGCCTGGCAGCACAGCACAGCACGGCAGACAGCAGGCAGAGCCAACAAGGCTGTGCAGGTGCCGCCCACGCCTAATGGGTATTGCGGCATTCAGGCAGCGCCCCTTGCAGCACTCAGCCACACACTTGTTTGCAGCTGTGCGGCGTTTAAGGCAGCACCCCTTGCAGCCCTCAACCACACACTTCAGGGCAGCTGCTGTGCACCCGTGATGGGGCCTGGCAGCACAGCACAGCACAGCACAGCATGGCAGACAACAGGTAGGGTCCGCCAGCAAGGCTGCACAGCTGCTGTTCAGAGCGGAGCCGTTTTGGTTCTTGCAGCCCAATACCTTTACGGCAATTGCAGTGCACCCGTGACAGGGTCAATCCAGATGCGTGGTTGGCTGTGGCTGTGCCTCACTTTACGGCAGCTGCTGCGCACCCGTGATGGGGTCGATCCAGATGCGTGGTTTGGCCGCGGCTGTGCCCTCAGAGCAGCCGGGCATGGCCCCTTCCATTGCTGCCGCATACCTAGGTACAAGTGCAGAGTTGAAAAGGGGATACAAATGTGGAGTTAGAAAGGAGATATTATTGTAAAATTGGACAGGGGATACAAGCGCAGAGTTGGATGGGGCCGCTTGTTTGGCTGCAGCGGTGCCCTTAGGGCAACGGGCTTGGCCCCCTTGCATTGCTGCCGCATACATGGATATGAGTGCAATGTTGGAAGTGAGATTATCATGTGGAATTGGAGAGGGGATATGAGTGTAAAATTGGACAGGGGATACAAGCGTAAAGTTGGATGGGGCCGCTAGTTTGGCTGCGGCGGTGCCCTCAGGGCGACTGGGCTTGGGACCCCCACATTGCCGCCGTATACATGGATATGAGTGCAGCGTTGGAAACGAAATAATCATGTGGAATTAGAGAGAGGATATGAGTGTGTACTTGGACAGGGGGTATAGGCGTAGAGCTGGAATGGGGCCACTAGTTTGGCTGCGGCGGTGCCCTCAGGGCAGCTGGGCTTGGCCCCCCCTGTTGCCGCCACACACCTGGATATGAGTGCAGAGTTGGAAAGGCAACTGATGAGCATGACAACAGAGCAGGGATGGTATAGTGCTGCCCTGGGTCCACTGCTACTTCTCAACGCCCCCTCCAATTCCTGTCACTTCTTACCTGAGCAAGCCGAGGGTAAGCAAAGCCAACCCCAACGTGCAACACAGAGGAATTAGAGTCATAGGCCACTTGTGGTGTATGATGTGGGCAGGGTTGCTTCTATGCTACCACAGTTGTGGATTAATTAGGGACCACTTGTGTACTGCTCATCTTACGGTGCTGCCATGTACCGTGGTCAAGACAAGCAGCAACAGTGCAGGCTTTTCTTACCAACGAACCACTCTATGCCATACTCATGCCTACTGCTCCTTAGTATCTGCTTTAATCACAACTACAAATTAGGTCAGTCAAGGCACTTTGTTACCACAATGGACCACTCTGTGCCACGCTCATGCCTACTGCTCCTTAGTAGCTGCTGTTTTCACAGCTACAAATCAGGCCAGTCAAGACCATGCATGAAGTTGATGAGTTGTTGCCCCACAAAGTTTTTGAGCAAAGATGAACATGCAGGGTGGCCAGCAGTGATGCACAGAGATGAAGTGCAAGCTTGCAGTTACTTGATGTACGGTGATGCACAAAGTAGAACAGTGATGTATAGGGATCGGCACATAGCGCTGTATTCCACGTGTTCTGATGCTATACAGCATTATGAGGCACTGCATAATAACAGCACTTATAAGGAGCATTGCTGCTCTTTTTAAATTGGCGTTACATGAGGGTCCTTTACAGCGCTATGTAGCGATGAATGTTATATAGCGCTGTAGGCAAACGGCAACCCTATAGTGCAATAAGCAAAAGCAAATCCCTGGTGATGTGGTAGCTTGCACCCACCCGAGCAGAGTGCCTCGCTGTATATAGGGTATTAGGCAGTGATGCAGGGTGCAACCTTACACAGGGTAAAACCTTGTACAAGCAGGTCATGTAACACAACCTTGCACCCACGTGAGCAGAGTGTCTTGATGTACACAGGGTAGTAGGCAGTGATGAACAGTGATGTAGCACAAGCGTGCAGTACCCACTTGAGCAGAGTGCCTTCCCTCCAGGGCTTGCCAAGGAGCTGCAGACCAATGGGCATGCCCTTGGGATCACACCCGACAGGCACAGAGATGGCAGGCAGGCCGATGAAGTTTGCCTGCAGGTCGAAACATCAAAGATGAGATGGCAGGCACAGAGGTGGCAGGCAGATGAAGATGAAGAGATGGCAGGCACAGAGGTGGCAGGCAGGCTGATGAAGTTTGCCTGCAGGTCAGAACTGCAAGGGTGACAGGGAAGTGCCCTGATGAGTCAAAAGCAAGATACATGAGGCTCGTGGGTTGACAGCACTTTATTTTATCGCTATGCACTCTACGCAATGCTGGTTACAATACTTCAATGAAACATGAAGAGGGCCCTTAGGTAGAAATAGCTAAATTGCATGTTGTCAGCGCAAGTTGCCATGAATTACGAGCAAACACAACCCATGGTCCAGAAGTGAAATATTTTGGGCCAGAAGTGAGATATTTTGGGCCAAAAATGAAATATTTTTGCAATTTGCAAGCGTGGTCAGCATAACGAGCAAGCTGGAGTTAAAAGCAACGTTTGGGAGCGCTATAGCAAGCTTCAGCGTGTCAGTAGCAACCCATAATTTGTGGCATACGTGGTGTTTAAGGAGAGCTTACATGTCAGTTACTTTTTATTGCAGCAGGGAAGCTTACAAGCGAGTTGTGTGAAGGTACATAATGCGTGTGTGGCCATGTCAGCGGCTGCAACCGCCAATCGCACATTACGTGCACACCTGAAATGACTTGTTAACAACCATGATGATAATAGCTGGCATTGCCTGTTGATTGCAGGAGCTTCTTCCATAGTGGCTCACAAGCATCAACATGCATGTGACTTTCATCTATTGATTGCACACCTACTTTTCTTAATCAACATATGTGCATCAAAGGTTCGCAGCACAAACATGAGCGGTGACAGCATTCTGTTTACACAGCACTCACAAATTGCCATAAGCAGAGATGCGCATGAGAGCATGGAGCTTAGCAACACCAAAATTATGTTGTACAGGCATTGGGCAGAAGAATTGCAGCTTGTTGTGAACAGTTCTTCAACGGCACTTTTAGCCCTTGCATTTGCTGTCTTAGCTTTTAAATCTGCCATTTGCACAAAGGCTCTTCTACTGTACATAAGTTGTACACAAACTGCACGTCATGTGGCACTCCATCACTCACCACTTGAATGAAACGCATGACTATGGACACCTGCATGGTGCAAAAGAGAGCAGCACAGCAGAGTTTGACAAGCGTACAATCGTGCTTAAAGGTGTGTGCGAGCGCGCGCGCGCGCGCGCGTGTGTGTGTGTGTGTGTGTGTGTGTGTGTGTGTAGCAACATGAATATTCATATTCCCTCATGTGTGACACCTAGGGTGAGGGAGCAAAGGATCGATGGCATCAATACACGCAAAGGGCACAGGGAGCAGCCCATAAGCCTATAGCACAGGTGCATGCAGGGATGAAAGCAACAACACAAGTGTAACAATGGTGCTCACATGCAAGAAGTGGACAGCATGGTCGCATGCAGGGAGTACAGCAACAACACAACTGTGGCACTGGCGTATACATGCAAGCATGCAGGCAGGGGTAAGAGCAACTACACATTTGTGACAATGGCATACGCATGCAAGAAGCGTAGGAGCAGCACAAGAGTGCACTAGGGTGCATGCAAGCATCAAGACTCAGCACATGACTGTGGCACTGCCACGTAATTTGTGTTCGGGTGATGAGATTTTCCTCTGAGATGGTGACAAACTTCTTGTGCAGGGTCGCTTTGACCAGCTCTCCTGTTGCTTCCCCATTATCACTTACGGGATCACGAGGGAAGACAACAACCAAATCATCATACCAAGCATCCAAACCTGATTTCACTTGTTGTTACTTGTACGTTCAGCATACTCACATGTACTTCACAACAATAATATAAGCAGGCAACCTTAGTGCAGTGTAAAACACACTGGTGTACAATTACAGTGATACGATATGCTAAGAAAACTCTTCGCGATGTGCAGCACAGTGATCAAGGTAATTATATATCATGAAGATAGCGCAGCAGAACGCTCCCAGCAAGACGGCACTTGAGCAAGCAAGACAGCAGCACCAAAGGTAGATAGTCTGATACGTGAGGGTGCCAGTATGCACACGTGCACGCGTGCGCGTGGGTGCACACGCACACACACGCGCGCGCACACACACACACACACACACACACACAAATACACACACACACACACACACACAAACACACACACACACACACACACACACACACACACACACACAAAACATACATGCTAGAACTTGCATGTGCAGGAGTACGTGTAAGCCTGCAAGAATTTACACAAATCTTGTACCGAAGACCATACTCATTGCCTACAATATAACAATTACATGCTTCGTTAGACTGTACATTTGCAGTACCAAACACTGCCTTAGTGACTGCGCTCAATGCAACGGTGGAGCTGTACCTTGCAAGCTAGCTTGGGATGTGCAGTATTGACCCACCTGTGCGATGTCAGAGAGGCCCTTTTTGGGTGCGTTGGGTGGGATAATAGGGGCGGTCACCGGGGTGGTGGGGGTAATCAACACATCCACATCCTGTACCATAGATCCGTGTGTGTGTGTGTGTGTGTGTGTGTGTGTGTGTGTGTGTGCGTGCGCGTGTGCACGTGTGGAATGCACAATCAGAGCATTGTGATGATATATCAATGAGTCACACTTGATGACACATAGCAGTGGTATGGGCTGTATCCAGCGCCAGAGCAACAACAATCCACAATATTAGCAGCCTTGCAAAGCAGAGTTTTTGCCTACTACAAGGGTTTCAAGTCCATCCAGGTGCACAAAAGGTGCTCAAGAGGCCCCAAACTTAGCTTAACTTATACGCTACCTTCATTGCATTCTCGAAATGAGTAGTCGTGCGAGCACGGCACCTCTGGGCTTGGATGTAGTCAGCGGTCCTCCAGTTCTGCAGGTGTGCATGTGCACTGTTCTGTGTGAGGAAGGGATGTCTGATTGTGCTGTGTTTAGGGCATGCATTGATATGCTACTTAGTACTGATGGCCTGATGTCTGCTGGTGTACATCTGAAATGGCTAGTAACTCTGCGGATGTTCGAGCATCACACTGTGTAAAAGTAAAGGGTCTGAGGCTATTTGGCATGCAGTGCAGAGGGTCGTGTCTGCAGGTGCGCATGTCGCGCGCGCACATCACACACGATCACACGCCCCGCACAATGCGAAGATCACGTGCATGTCTTTGCACTTGCGTACAAAGTGCATTCAGGCTGGCAAGCAGTTCTGCAGTTGTACGTGTGCTCCATCTTGAGTGAGGACACAGCACCTGATGAAACAGTGCCTAGGGGAAACGGCACTGTTCGGCCATGTTCTAAGGCACGGTATACATGCAGTAAGGCTGACATGGACTTCCACCTAAGATCGGTGGACAGCGGGTGCCCGTAACTGAAGATACGATTGGTTATGGGCCTCATAGATTTTGTTATATCACCGTGTCCTGAGGTACGTATGTACACTGCAGGTTGGTGAGTGGTGGGCAACTAGGTATGACACAAATGAGCTATGCCAGGGCAGCAAGAGTTAAAGTTGGGCAATGCATGGACTATTTCTTCTACCGCCATACAGTCTGCATTACATGAGCCATGCAGTTGACACAGGTGAACCATTCCAAAACAGTGAGAGCAAAGGTTGGGCAATGCATAGACTACCCTTTCTACCGCCATACAGGCTGCAGAACATAAGCGATGCAGTACATAAGCCATGCAGTACATCAGCCACGCCAGTTGACACATTCATCCATGCCAAAGCAGCGAGAGCAAGAGTGGAATTTGCATGTCAGTTGGCGAGCGGCCCAATGCATAAGCCGTCTTTGTGCAGGCCCCAACCCACTGTACTATACCTACACCTATACTACACCTACACCTACCATACCTACCATAGGAATGTCCAGGCCCATGCGGACATCTACCCACCCCTACTGTACTACACTTACACCTATACTACACCTACACCTACTTCACTAGGCCTACACCTATACTACACTTACACCAACTATACCTACCATAGAAATGTCCAGGCCCATGCGGACATCCAGCCCCATTTTGGCCCGCGTGCGCCCATCTGCAATTGGACACACAGCAGTGAGAGACGAGCAATAAGCGAAGGTAAGAAGGTTCTAGATGTGTGTTACCCCTAACACTGTCCATGCCTGATATAGAGGGGTCTGCTGTGTTAATGGGCATAGAGGGCAGCACCTGCTCAGACAAGTTTCAGAAGGTGATGCTGCACGCAAGCTGAGCACATGCGGCTTGTGCCCTGACAACCTTCCAAATTAAATGCTGCACAATGTGCACAATTAAAGCACATTTAACCCTGCAAGTTGGACAGACGCTGCATCAGCTCCCATAAGTAACATTGTGCACGCACTATCGCACAGCCAGTGTCGTGCGTGATGAGTGCATGCTGCAACAGCTCTGACAAGCTTTGAGATGCAATGCTGCACCAGCTATGACAAGCTTTGAGATGTAATGCTGCATGTACACATGCTGTGACAAGCTTCGAGATGCAAAGCTGCACCAGCTCTGACAAGCTGCAGAAGCAATGCTGCACCAGCTCTGACAAGCTGCAGAAGCAATGCTGCACCAGCTCTGACCAGCCATGACAAGCTTCAAGATGAGATGCTGCACCATTTGTGACAAGCTTCAGAAGCAATGCTGCACCAGCTATGACAAGCTTCAAGATGCAATGCTGCACGTCCACATGCTGTAATAGGTGAGTGCATGTTGTGCCTGGTAAAGCAAGCAACAATCAGGCAGGTTAGATGCTGCACCTGCTTGAACAAGCGGCCCAATCCAACGTCACGCCAGGTTGGCATCGTGCTACCTAAGCACCAATCATGGTTATATATATAAATATATATATATATATATATATGTGTGTGTGTGTGCCACACGTGTGGATGCCAGCAAGATCTGCTGAGTACTTGCTACAGCATAGATTGCATACCCTTGCCCACCATTTAGCATAGCACACTCGCAGTTTCAAACGCGCATGCACACACACACACACACACACACACACACACACACACACACACACACACACACA
>QAXF01003518.1:3361-16750 GCA_004335645.1 Dunaliella sp. WIN1
CACACACACACACACACACACACACACACACACACACACACGTCCCTACAAAAAAACGGGGGTCGCAATTATAGATCTCTGGCCTAGGTCTAGATTAAGGTCTTGGGCAGGCCAAAGTGCGCAAATACTTGAGGAATTAAATGATGTGCATAACCATGAGCATCAATGGTGCCTGTGGAACAAATAATACACGCTTGCTTAGCCTATCAACATAGGTGACAATGGCATCATGCCCAGGGAGAGGCTGAAGGAGACCCACAGGCTTCTTGTTGCCAGACTTTGTAGTAGCACAATCAGAGACTACTCAATGACAGAGCAAAACATGTGTGGCCAATAGCACAACCTGCTGAGTTGTTCATGGACCTTAATGGATGCCAAGGTGACACCAGTGGGGAATTACATGAGCTTCACATAGCAGTCATACTTGCGCTTGACCCTGAGGCACATAAAGGCGCGATTTTGCCTCTGAGAAGGGTGTTTACCAGATCAATTTATCCTTGTCATTGAAGTCAGGCAGATCACCTTTATGAGCAGATGTGAGCACATTGGTGTACTCGTTGTCGTTACCTGCATCATCCTTCAACTGTGTAAAGAACTCATCATCACTGGAGGGACCTGAGACGCGCGTAGTGGTCTTAATGAGGGGGGTGAACGATTGTGCAGGACAGATAGTTTGCTGGTTACATCTGCGAGCTTTTCTTGTATCAGAGTAGGGGTCTGAGCAGGGAAATTTTCGTAGTGGTCAGGGCGGCGGCTGAGAGCATCAGCAGCCACATTGCATGGACGTGGTAGGTTGAAGGAGTACGCACAAAGCTTCTGTACCCAGCGCGCTTGCCAAGGAGTGGGGGAAGGCTGGAGCTTGGTGATGGCACTGTTGTCTGAGTACAAATTAATTGAGCGTCTGAGGAGAAAGTGCCGCCACCCAGTGAGCGCTGTGACTGCAGCAAGCATCTCACACTCATGAGGGGGAAGCAGGATCTCATTGAGTTGCAGCTTGTGAGAAGAGTATGCAATGACCTTGACCTGGTTTGGCTGTGAACGCTGGTTAATACAGCACCAATTGCCAGTTGAGAGGCACCGGTCTCTACAACAAATACTGTTGTAGAGACCGGTGGCATTTTGGCAGTTGAGTGTGGCGCGTGCACAACATGTGGTTTCTCAAGGACTTTGCGCTAGACCTCAGCAAAGGCATCTTTCTGTGGCTGTTTACAGATTCACTCAGCCTTATCAGCTGCAAGGGCATTGAGGGGTACAGCTGGCTCTGCACTGCAAAGTGATTGACCGTTCCTTCACTTCAGTTATTGCTAAGCCAAGGAATCCTCTGAGCTAGGATTTGCATTGTGCTGGGGTACCAACCAGTTCAGGCCAGTCCAAGACGGCTATGAGTTTGTCCGGGTCCATAAAACTCTTAAACTCTTGTCTGCAATGACGTGGCCTTGGAATTTTAATGCGCTAACGGCAAAAGCGCATTTCGTACAGCCTGTGTTGACAAAGGGTTTCAAGTAATAGACGTAGATGTTCAAGGTGCTCTCGCCCATCCTTTGAGAAGACAAGCTTACGCAAGTTATTCATGTACATCAGGACAGAGTTTATTAAACATAGAGGCTGTAGACATCATTCAAGAGCCGCTAGAAGGTAGCTTTTGGGCATTGCAAAGCCCAAAGGGTAAAACACTTAATTGAGAGTGGATGAGCTGGGTGCAATAAGCAGTTTTGTGTTCCAGATTATACTCTACCTTATATAGCCAGACCTAAGATCCAGGCTGTGAAAGACTGTTGCACCATGCAGCTCATTCAGCAGACCATTAACACGTGGTAGAGGTTAAGAGTTCTTGATGATAATCTTGTTCAGCTTCCAATAGTCTACACACATGCGGAGTGAGCCATCCTTCCTCTCTACAAAGAGCATAGGGGGGCTGAAAGATGGGGAGCTGGGCTGATTCAGACACTGAGCCAGAAGCTCATCAAGTTGCTTGCTTAGTTCTCCAAGTTCACTAGGCAAAAACTTGATTATAGGACCCATCTGATGACCATTGCCTGGGTAGATATTAATTGCATGCTCTACATTGCGTGGGTCAGGGAAGCAGGGATGAGCTTCTACATCAGCAAACTGCCTTAGCAGGTCAGTATAGTCAACTTTAGGTGTGCCACCAGCATTCACAACACAAAGCCGTGCAGGTCTATGTTTCTTCACTTCCCACGCAAATTATGCTGCCAAGATCATAGGTATGCCTCCTTTGCTCGGAGGACTGTCAGAAATATCTATGCTCAACACCTTGGTGCACAAAGTGGAGTGTTCCTGCCCTCCAAGTGGGGTCAAAGTGAGACAGCCAGGGCACGCATGAAGGTGTGCTTTCAATTCTCAGCTAGCAACGTAGCTGTGGGCAACATATTACTACTACTGCAATGTATATGCAGGGACTTAGCTACAAGGACAGTCATTACTTGCCCTTGGAGCATACCAAGAAGGCATATAGTGGGCGCACCAGCGGCTCTGAAATTAGCAATAGACGGGTTCGGGGTCTTAGGGGGACAGGCAGTGTTTGCTGATCGGCAAAAGTCTTGCTTACTATCGTCCTTCGTGGACCAGAATGAAAAGGCATCATCTTGAGCAGCGTTTAGCCCATTCACGCTAGCGTGCACATGCTCAAATGCATCTATTGAACCAGCGGATACACCAGCCAGCCCATGGGTGGCCACTCTCATCAAAATGACTTCTGTGTTTAGCCAGACAACTCTCATCAGAGCGGCTGCTATCAGCCAGCCCACCCTCATTAGGATGGCTGCTGTTCGCTGAACATGCACCATCGGCCGACTCAGATACACAGGACAAACCTGTGTCACCATCACGGCTAGGGAGGTGTATGGTCTCCAAAGCAAACCTCCCGGGTGCAACGGGGCAGTAACTACTGTAAGCACTCACAGCGGCAGAAGTCCTATGTGGGCAAACCTCATGCTGCATTTACATTTTTTTTATCTGCAGCTATACCTGTGGCTGCCAGAAAAGATGGTAAGGTGCAGATGCTTATATTTGCAAGTAATCTGATCATCAGTCCCACTTACCATGGGTCGCTGACAATCGGGCAGGCCCAAGTGGAATTTGGGGAGCGCACACGCCAAGACCCAGGAAGGCTGGGGGAACCCTCGGCCCAACTGGTGGTCGAGGGTGAGGTGTGACCTTGCAGCTGTCACACGGTGGGCAAACAGGCCATGGGTGACCAGCTTTGGAGAAGAGAAAGCACCTTTGTGACTGCCTAAGTTGGCACAGCTGAAATCCATTCACACGTGCCCACTTAGGTCAGCATGGGTCATTACAAGGGTCAGTGTTTCTGGGGGGTTTAATGTGATGGGGTTACTTATAAGCGAGGTAAGGCAGCTGTTACACGCTGCAAAGTCTGTTGCATGCTGCCTAGCTGCATGGGTTCAACTGGTGCAGCAATTTGAGGAGCATCAGTGCCGCTGATCTTTGACGCTGAAATTTCTGCATCATGCAGCGTCTGGGGTGCATCATGTTGCAAGCACACTTGCAGTTCATGGGTTGGCCCTTCTGACTAGTATAGAGAATGTCTGAGAGGGAGATGTTGGGCACCTCATCCAACAAGTTGTTGAACAGCTGAATGTATGAGCGTGCTGTCATGCTTCTTGTCATCTTGAGCTGGTCTAGAGCACGCCACGCGTGAGCTGCGCAGCATGCTTCTTGAGTGTGGGTGTAATGTACGTGTAAGGCATGCATCAGCCTTTCATGTTCCTAACAGTGTGTGTAGCTGGAGTAATAGCTGCAAGCCTAGACATGTATGACAGCCTGAGAGATTCTCCTGTTGGAATATTTAAAAGTCCTCTTATTTATTCTAACAATACATGAACCTTGGGGTGGGAACTGCCCAAGCGCAACGAGTACTTCCCAACTACTAGCACCATCGGGCACATAGCCTCAGCCTTGTAGCTGGCGCCGGCGAGCCTCCTTTCCATTTTTGCGGTGGTTCCTCCCCGGGCTCAAACCCGCGCCCCACCCAATAGGGGTGCCTATTTTGTTGGAACATATAGGAGGACTTATGCCCCAGCTGGTAAGTGGGGCTGGCGATGATCTGGGGGTAGCCTTTCTTGTTAAAACCAAATTCAACGTTGGGGTGGTGGGCATTCAGATTTGGGTCGTTATGAACGGTTTTGTACTTCCATGTTGCTTCAGGAATGTCTGTACAAGGTCTCTGAGCCAGGTGGGATTGTTCCTGTTGAGGCAGACCCTAGCCGCGGCGTTCCAGACTGCAATGGTATGCATGTCTCAGGTGTGGTATGGAAGCAGGGCTTCTGGGATAATACATAAAGATGGCTTGGCATAACTGAGTTTTGAGGATGGAATTGTTCCCAAGGTGTTACAGAGGTGGGGGTAGGCGTTGAGGAGTTTGGAATAGAGGTCGGCTCTTATTAAACCTCCCCAGCTAGGTAGGAGCAGGAAGGTGGCAGTGGATTTGGTATGCACAGTGGCAGAGAAACTGGCGTGTCTTAAGACGCGGTGCATATTTTTGTCATCATAGATGGGGTGGCATGTGGGAAAGCCTGAAAATTTGGACAGGGCATTGATGATGGCACCAAAGACCCTGTCTCAAGGGTGCTTGATCCAAGTATGGAGGTAGCTGGTCTAGGGGGGAAGCCATTGTTTGGGTCAAACTTGGGTCACGAATGCCCCTTTGTGGAGGGCGGCGTGGATATGGTTCGGTAGGGCAGGCATGTACGAGTCTCTTATCTTCTTTCTCTGGTGCTTATTGCTGTGTAGAATGGAATGGGGGAAGAGGCCTAAGAGCTCAGAAAAAAGTTTTTAGGAGGAGGTGAGATGGTATTGTGTACCCCGGCATGTTTGGCTTTAACAAATGCGTTGTAGAGGATGGTAAAGTGGTCTTAAGTAAGCATCCTTTTGCATTTGCCGTCTGTACTGTGGACACATGGTACTCTTAAAATGTAGATATCTGGAAGCTCTAGAGGTGGGACAATAGGGTTGGGGGGAGTAGTTACCTGCAGGTGTGATGTGGGGATGAAATGTGGGCTTAAGCTTTGGTCTAACGAGGTCAACGTCTTTATCCAGAATTTGCAGCTGTCAGTAGCTACTATGTCTGCTTGTGGATTTGTGGGATGATATTAAAGATGAGTTTGTTGCGGAGTTCTGTGTCTAATTTCTGCTATGAAGTGTCTTCTGTGACCACTTTGTCAAAACCTTGCCTCACAAGATTATTTAAGGCTATGTCAGTTGCGAGCTGGGAGAGGTTGGGATCATACTTGCATGCCTCAAATTCAAGGATGCATCAAAGTAACTTAGGCCACGTTTCTTTTCTTTCTTCTGGCTCCCAGCTTGGCAACCAGGAGACGTTAAAGAATTCTGCATTAATGGACCCTGTGTTCCTTTTCAGTTTGCCTGTGCAGGCGGGGTAGGCCCAGGTAATACTACTATTGACAGCTCTTTCTTGACTGTCATTATAGCATCCAAGGATTTTGAGGCAGCTCCAGTGGCAGACTTGGTGACATACGTTGCAGATATCAAGATATGGGGGCTCAGAATTTAGGGGTTCCTTGACTACAGGATGGTTGCATATCTCACAGCAGGCACATGCTAATCAAGTGCAAGCAGCGGGGCAGATGGTCTTAGGCTGGAAGCCAGCACGTTTATAGAGCGTTTAAGCCCATCTCTCAATGATCATTGGCGCATAGTGTGTATGGTAATGCTTTAATTGCTGGGGGTTGCCATCATTCCTGTCACTTTTCTTGGTAGCAAATATTCTCCATGCATCCATATCTGTTAGCTTTAGGTAGTACATTGTATTTATTTCAACAGAGGTATCTCCTTAATGGCCAAGTCTGATTGTAATCCTCTAGTAATTCCAGAATTTTGCCACAGGTGGTCAACTGAGGCCCGAAATGAGGGTGTTTTCACAATGTGAATTGCGCATGGTCGCCCCAACGGGCAGTTTTCAAACTCAGTACCCACATCTATACTACCCATAACAGCTGAGGTTGAAAACTGCCCGTTGGAAAGACCATGCTAAATTGGCCACGGCGTGAACCCTACTTTTCACATCCAGATCTCCACCCCAGATCACCTACTGAACCAAACTGGGTGATTTTTGGTGATTTGGAGTCCAGTTATTGAACAGATATCACTAGGAAATAAATTAAGCTAAAAGACCCAGTGGTTGGTCAGATGTGGATTTTCAGCCACTTCCCTTCAAAAAAATCGACCAAAATGGCCCAGAGATCGACCTCCTCAAAACCAGCATTTTTACATCCTTGATTGCTTTATAATATATAAACAAATGTCCCGATGACATTTTAAATGGTTTTTGACCCGTGGCCGGACCCTGTGAGCGCGAATTGGGTTGATTTATGCCAAAAACGGGCCGATTTCCACCCCAGAGCACCCAGATCCGTTTGACCCCAATACTTATCCGCCCATCTTTATTTATTGTATGAACACGATTTATACTGAGAAGTCACATTCCAGGACGTTTGCTCAGTTGACCACCTCTGGAATTTTGCGTTATGTTGAACAGGGTTAGGGGGAGAGATGTTTGGGTTGGGGAGGTTTGTGTTCATGTGGATTAATTTGCACCTTTTTATATTCTGATTACTTTGATGTGTGTCTAGGCTATGTGAAGTGTTTGCAACAGTAGGGGGCAGATAGGGTGAGTTGGTCAGGGTCAAATATTTCATAGATTGGGTTGGACTGGGTGGTAGGGAAGGTTAACGTTTTTTGTGATAGAGTAGTAGAGATAGTAACAGAGGCTGTCTGGTATGTTGCGGCAGGGATTCGGACTTTTGTTTGGTTTTTGATCTTGTGCGCTTGCTCAGTGGCTCGCCTTTGGTTGAATCACTTTGTGGGTTGAGCTCCTTTTTAGTTCGGGTGGGTTGTGTGTCTAGGAGGAAAGTGATGGATGAAGGAGATGCTGTTCTCTTGTGCAGTGGGTAGCCGGAAGTGTTTGGTGAGGAAGTTTTGATCCATCCATTACTTTTGTGGCCATGGCCAAGGCCACGACAGAATTTAGGTTGTAGCATTGATTAGCGCCCTGTTCATCCTGATGAACTAACATGTACCGGCTAAGAGCCGCATTTACCGGCTAAGAGCCAAAGAGCAATACAGAAAAGGTTTTTTTTCTCCTTATAAATAAAAGACAAAGTGAAGGAGAAGATGCAACACATGTGGCACTGATTACCAGAACTACTGGGAAGATGTTGGTTCCGCAGTTTCCATGAACAGTAGCAATGGTAATTGGGCAAGCACCAAATAAAGCTTGTTCCAAAGATTTGTTGTCATGCGCTATAGAACAGGCACCCTCCCTAACTAAAAGCATGCTGTCAGAGTCAAATTCTCTACTGCTCTCACATGCCCCTTGTGCCCTCACTTAGATAGTGCCCTTCACATGCTATTGGGTGCCAGCATTGCATAAATCAGAACATGACCACTGAATGCCACGACTCTGCCAGCAGACAGATACTTGCAGCACTGTTTAAAGGCATCCATGGGGCAAACAGTGCCTACATCAACTGGAATGTTGGACATCGGTGTGACTCTAACTACACCTGACAGCCACTGCCTAAGCCTTCTCCTTGGACAACAAGAACATGATGAAGGCCAGACGCTAATTTGCTTTTATATTGTGGTGCAATTCTAAAGGGTGCACATTAAACATACTTCTGTTACAGAGCAACCAAAGAAGAGGCGGTCAGCAAAAAAATGGTATAATGCACATTTCATAGAGCCCAAACACTGTGAAATACTTTTAAGCTTCTAAATCCCATAGCCCTTTTAATTAAGTTTCAAAATAAGGCCAGAAAACAATCTACCTTCATGTTGTGCAGTACTATATTTACACAAGCGATCCTTTAGAAGGGTTAGGTCGTACTCTTCTCTGACATTTAGAGATAACAGAATATGTACATGAAGACTCTACCAAGTGCTGTGAAACTCATTTACACAGGACATGCCTTATTTGAGGGTCAGCTTCCGGCAACTTTGTCAAAAAAAAACACAGTTGATTTTCGCGATCGAAGAGGTTGAAGTGCGGTTGAAGTACAAGTTGTGTCCTCTGCTTCGGCTTCCTTCTTCTTTTTCATTACTAGCTTTTACCCTTACTTGTTAAAAATTGCTGTGATGTTCTGCAACCTCAGGCTTTGAATGCCTTTCTCTCAGTCTGCGCCTGAAACAGAATCGTTACATATACTCCCAGATCGCCATGATAGGCACCCATTCTGGGCATTCATTCTTTTACGTTGGTAGCGATGCTGGGCTTGTAGCTCACCCGCGGATTATTCCCCCGCTTGCGAGGCAGGTCTGGGGTTTGTTTACTGTTGGACACAGGCAAAAAGGCAAAAAAGGTCCCTTGGGCAGGGACCTAGGCTCAGGCGCATCCCTTGTGCAAGGATGCAAGGCGTCGGCTGGCTATGGCCAGGACGTTCATAATAAGGCCGTGGAAAGTGTAATCAAATCGTACATATACTCCCAGATTGCCATAATTGGCACCCATTCTGGGCAATTATTCTTTTCCAGTGTAGTGGTGTTCAGCCCCCAAGGTCACTTGCACCGATTACTCTGAAAGTTCAAGTTTTGCTATTCCATAGCCAAACATTAGGGGCTGCATACTTATAATCTGGAAAACTTGCCCAGGGGGCGATGTGGGACCGCCCCAATCTCAGATCACTGCCTCAATATTGATTAATCACGTGTTTTTACACATACTAGCCCACCACTGCTCCAAACTCCACCATCTTTGTCGAGTTGGTTGTGCATTACTCATAAGCATCTAATGCAAAAAAAGGGAGGAATTTGAAGAAGCGCCAGGTCTTCTATGTTCATAATCGCAAGGGTTTCATACGTTTTTGGCACCTTTCCTTCAAAAAAGGCACAAGAAAAGATGTGGAATGCTGTCTTGTGAACTCAAACTTGGTCAGTGGTTTAAGCAAACTTAGTTAAGGCAGCAGAATAAAAAGGAAGTTGGGCCTGCAGCATCTTAGACCACTGTTGCATGCGGCAAAATGGGGCAAAAAAAGCACATTCGGGCCAGCAACTGGCCATCCAGGTGGCCATTCCTTGTAAAAAACAGTGCAAACAAGTCCTGTTAATGCCAGCGTTCCAACAATGTGCTTGCTGGGCGGAGCAGCCAACTTCTAGAATTCACCTCACTTTGGGGTCCTTTTTTGCCTTAGGGTTGGCCCTGGAAGTAGGTTCTGGTGCACTAAGTGTGCATACACTGGATGTTTTGGCACCAAACTCGGCATGGGGGTCCAGCATGATGTGCTTGAGGGGCTGACTGCAGAGTTTTGGGAGCGTGTGGCGGGTTGGGTGCCTGCAGGTAGGGATGTGCTCAGTTTTCAGGTGTATTTGAGGGTGGGGAGGGCAGGGCCTGCCAAAGACCATGCTCCCAGATGCTCCATGCCAAACAAGTTCTGCAAGATACTTAATGTCTTTTCTGCACGCCAGTGTCAAATCTAGGTTCCATGGGCTTCCGAGGAAGGCGCACACAACATTTGCGTGTAAGCACTCCCGACTTCCCCTGTATCTCCCCAATCAGCCCACCATCTGAAATTCTGAGACCAATTTTGCCAACCAGTTTTCCTTCAGGCTTCCATTTCTGAGGTTGAATTTTCCATCCAAGACACTTGGTCTGGGCATGAACACCACTACAGTGCCTCCCTTCAAGGAACTTCCCATTGCCTTTTTTAAGTCTGCGTCCCTCTGTCAAGTGGCGCAGTGGCCCATCACTGCCCCTCTTAGACTGTGTGAGCCCCGATTGTGAACATAATTTTTATGTCTATATGTGTGTGTGGCTTTGTAATGAGGCATTCCGCTGAAGATGTGTCTTTTAGTGTTTTTACTTCAGTGCAGCTGCGAACCATTGCTGCCCCATTTTTTGGTGCGTGCTTCCGCATCCTTCCTTCATTTAGCTCTAGCTGTACATGTCCAGCAGCTTCTGTCTTTCTCATACCCATTGCTTCGTTTCAGTGCTTGCTGTTTTTTTGGCACTTCCTTGATTTGAGTTGAGGTCGTTACACAAGATAGTTCAAGGCCCAGCCAAAGTAGCGGCTTTGCTACGGACCAATAAACTGGCAAAGGGCGAGGGAAGAGCCGTAATGAGAGCAAATGCTAAAACCAAAGCAAGAGACACGAGAAGTACATAAAGGAAGGACAAAAAGACGCACGAGAAATTGAGGCAGCAGAGGTTAAAAAGGTAACTGCTGCAGCTAAGAAGCACCAGAAAGCAAGGGGAGAGGATGCTCAGAAGGAAAGCAAGAGGGGTAGGGGGCACAAGAAGCCCGGGAAGCAAGAGGGGAGGGAGGCTCAAAAAGTTCAGGAGGCCTGAGAGCCTGAGCCGAGTCCTAAAGATTTAGACACACACGAAGTATCTGCAAGGCCCTCCCTAGCAAGGTCTATGCTATCCGATAGTCAGAGTCTGGCTAATTAATCTTGGACCTTCAATTTGTCCCTTGCCAGCTTATTGGTCCGCAAAGAAGATGCTCCTTTGGCTGGGCCTTGAACCATCTTGTGTTATAACATCAAATCAAATCAGGGCCTTTAAGCTATCTTGTCTAGCGGCATGAAAAAACCACCAACGTACTCTACTTTTGATAAGATATGCTGCTTACATTCTTATCATGGGTGAGCTAAAACGCTTCAATTTCCTCCATGCATTGTCTTGCGTCCCCTGCAGACAGCACGTCCCCTTCTTGGGCTGAACACTGTAATCTTTGAGCTTTTTCCCTGCCAAGCTTTTCTTTCACGTTCCCAACTCTTCTTTATTAGTATATTTCTTCTTGCGTGTATTCAGGTGTGCATCTGTCTGAATGCCTCTCTGCCTGGGCTGTGTGCTTCATCTGTGTTTGCCTGCTTGCATGAGCTGTGCTGCAACTGAGCTGTGCGCTTCTAGCACCTTGCTTAAGCTGTGCTAAAGGAGCTGTGTGCTTCTGGCGCCTTGTTGAATGTTGCTTAAATTAAGCTGTGTGCTGCATGCTGCATGACAACGCATAAGTCCAGGTGCGCATCTGTCTGCATGCCTCTTTGCCTGTCTGTCTCTTTGTGAGTTGGTGCTGCGCATGTTCAGCTGCGCATTTGTCCGCCTGTCTATTTTGTCTATATGTCTCTTTGTTTGTGTGGAGGAGCTGCAGGCACAATATGCTGGGTCAGTCTGCTTGAGTCCTGCTTGCAATTGGGCTGTGTGCTTCTTGACCTGCGCCTTCCTGCATGTTTTTGAAGCTGTTCTCAAGGAGTCTTAAACTCCTTCTCCAACCTTGTCCACTTCTTGCGTAAATTCATAGACTTGACCCAGCGTAATGCCATGCCCACATGCTTGCAAGCGTGACCTGGGCTTGCGTGCATGATACAGGCGAGTGCGTGGGGAAATCTGGGCCTGGCGCGCGCCGCGCCCCACTATACTTATAAAATACATATTAAACCGTATATACGGATTAATTCAAAATATGGATACGGCGAGGGGAAGTCGTATTATACCCCGTATTTCCGTGTACTATTTATACGTATAACTATACACCTACGAAGCTGGCCAACCCTAGGAGTAAGCTTAGATATTAACCAGTTGGGTAAAGATCTATTAGCACCAGCAATGCCAATTTTACCCTCCTGAGCAAGTCTAGTTGTACTTCCAATGTCGGTGTAGGCAATGTTTGCCCCATGGATGCCTTTAGTCAGTATGCAACAATCTGTCTGCTGGCATAGTTGTGGCTTTCAGTGGTCATTTTTCGTATTGTGCTATGCTGGCATCCAGATAGCATGTGGAGGTTACTATCCAAGTGAGGACATAGGGGGCAAGTGAGATCAGTAGACAGGTTGAATCTGACAGCATGCTTCTGGTTGAAGAGGGTGCCTGTTCTATAGCGCATGACATTCATCTTCTAGGAGAAGCTTAGATCGCTGCTTTTCCAGAACCCGTTGCTACTTTTCTTGCTTACCTCGGGACTGATAGCTTTCCAGTAACTGTAGTATCCAGTGTCACATTGGCCTCCCTAGCCTGTGTTCTGCATTTTCTCCTTGAGTTTGTCTATCAGATTTGAGAGCAAAGAAAGTGGCTTCTCCCCTGTCTATTCTCTCTTTGGCTTCTAGCCAGTACATATTTGTATAGGGGTTTCCCATTGGGAAGTTGTGACCTGACTCATGCGTAGCTGCATGTTTGGCTATTGCATCTGCGCGTTCGTTCCCAAAAGGGCCTGTATGTGCTTTAACCTTGTAGGAGTGGATAAGTTTTTGAGAGGCATCAATCACGGACATGATTTCCTTCAGGAGCTTGGAGTGTGTATGGTTTCGCTGCAGCTCTGGGAACAGAGGCTCTTTCCTGATCTGACAGGCAGCTTCCATCCGTGTAGGCCCATTTTCTCCAGTCTGGGCACTTTAGCTCCAAATTTTTATTTTCCTCCCACTGTGGTACTTGTGAGTAGGTACGGTTAGTGTCTGCTCCTGTGACCTCTGTGTCCCTTTTCTTGGAGATGAACCTCATGGTGCAGTAGAGGCTGGCTTGCACTGTAGAATTGTTAGTGTCAGCTGTGAGTGCAATACCCTGTGTCCACACTGCTTCAGGTATATCTTCTTTGAAGCGTTGCAACCAATTGGGCGTCCTGGTGCAGATCTCTTGCTTTGCTACCGTAGCATGTGACATCATTTCAGATTGCAATGATACTTCAGTTCCATTTATGACCATGGGTTGTATCTTTTATAAAACCCCAGCAGTCGGAGTCGGCACACTTCAGAGCTTTGGTTGGGATATTTCCCAGTAAAGTGCAATAGTGGCTATTGTCATTTACTAGCTTCATATATGCGTTTGTGCCTTTATTGCCCCAGTTTGGCAGAAGCATGAAGCTTGCAACTGGTTGGTTGGTACCTTGCGCTGACATTATGGCATGTTTGGAAATTTTATATAAAAGGCTGTCGTCATATCGGGGGTAACAGATGGAGAACCCGGAGAACTTGGTAGAGTGTATTGTAAAAGGCCCCAAACACTCTGTTTCTGTGGCGGTTGCTCCAGTAGGAGGAGAACCTGGCGAGAAGTTCAAGGATGATGTCCATTTCTCCTTTGTGCCTAGCATCCATCTCTGGAAGGCTTGGTTTATGTGCTGAGGATGATGCATGTGGCTTGATGCTTTGTCTTCATGAACGCTCGTTTATGGCTTAAGGCTGTACTTCCATGCGCATGTATGTGTTTTAAGGCCGCTCTCTTCTTGCTCTCTGTTTTCGCAAACCGCTTCTTCAAACTCGCTTGACCTAAGGCTAAGCTCTTTTGTTCTGGCCTCATCTCTCGCAAACTTGCTTACTATTTTCCTAGCTGTGCCCGCCTTGCTCTTACTTAGCTTCTTGCTTAGGTTTTTCTTGGCAGGCCGATTTCAGCAAACAAACATAGGCTGTGGC
>QAXF01003529.1:7959-21942 GCA_004335645.1 Dunaliella sp. WIN1
TGTGTGTGTGTGTGTGTGTGTGTGTGTGTGTGTGTGTGTGTGTGTGTGTGTGTGTGTCCGTGCCAAGGATATAATTATAAGTGCTTGCGGGCTTTGCGCATGCATGCGCATATGGTCTCTACTTCTGGTTGTTAGTGCAATCCCCTAGCAGCTGATACATTTGTACACATACGCCTAAAAATAACATGTACTTGCATGCCACTTAAGTAGTCAGGCCTATGACGTCTGCACTACGCACTTCTAGTGTGTGCGTTATAATGTATGTGGGCAAGACGGGGCAGTGATCCTTGGAGCCAGCACAATCACTTTAGTTTTGCTCATCTGGTATGGTAAGAGTATGTCAGTAATTAGTCTGCTGATCTACAGCTTGTCTGTTTCCTTACACAGCGCATAGCCTACATCGTTTTAACCATCCTTAATATCCCTATCGCATCGGCCAAAATCTTTCAATAGCATAAAGCTGCTGTAAAGGCTATTAACTTACTACAGGCAACGGGCGCTGGATAAGCGCTAGCTGCATGGTTATGAACGCATTACAATCATCTCTGACTGCAGTATTTATTATTGAATTGTGAGTGCTCTTAGCTATTCGAGGGTCCATAGATCTACAGCAATGCCTGGGCTTTGTTTGCTGGAATTGTCATTGATAAATAATCCAGTGAGGGTGCTGAGAACCTTAAGCTTGGTTGCTAATAATATGTGTGTCTGAACCATGCCCTTTGTGCCAAATCTGGTCTTCTTGAGCATAGATTCTGTGCATATGAACGGTGTGAGCAGTATACCAATATGGCTACTATAGCAGCGGGAAAGTTGCACAGATCTGGAGGACCTAAATTAGACCATGTAGGATACATGTGTTCTCGACAAGCGACTGCAGTCATAACACGGGTAAAATCTATTTTAAAGGGACACAACGGCTGACCATCTCAGCTGTCGTAGAGACAGAGTACACAGAGCCTAACCATTGAGGTTCTATGCACTCCAGTTCCCTGGGCTTTGGGCCAGATTTCATGCTAGCGGCAAGGCTGACTGCGTCTTTTTACACTGACCACCATGCCTGTACAAACACTTGTTTTAAAGCAGGCTATGTATGCATGAAGCAAGCAAAAGTTCCAGCTTATATCATTGCGCTTCTGAAAGAGAGCTATATGGGATGTTGTCTTGGGGTTATTATTGGCTCAACATTCCGCTGGCATGTACATTGCAGGACCCCGAGCATTGCACCGGCACTGTCGCTGCTTCTGCTGTTGTGTTCACTCAGCAACTTCTCGGCTCAAGCTCTGAGCTCAACCGGCCTTGGTCGAAAGCTTCTGGAACACCAAGGCGTGGCCACAAATGGCAAGTTCTGGGTGAGTGCATAAGTGCCATGCTTGCACTCTGCGTAGAGCCTTCGAGTGGGTCAATCTAAGCCTTCCGCAGCAAGCTGCATTGCAAGCTTTCTAGGGTCAAACTGCAATTCATCCAGCAAAACTGTGGAGGCCCCTTCAAGCCACCCATGTGTGCAAAGCATACTGGTACCATGACCTGTAACAACACAGGTAGCGCCTCTTTTAACTCTAACCTAGCCAACCAGTTGTGAGCCTTTGTCATGTGTGCCCACTTTCAGCGCTTTTTATCCTCCTAGTTCACAGTCTTGCCACCACGGAACTGCCTCCTATGCGCAACTGGGCTGGCTAGGGCCATTGTTACTGCCTCCTATGTAACATACATGCATTCCATGGTTGGCTGGCTGCCGTAATCAACCGTCATACCATGTATATCATGTACAGTTTATGCATCATGTGCATACGTGAGCCATTACAGTGCTCGCTCGCGCTGAGGTGCTTGTGATAATGCATGCCTCAGTACTGTGCTTGCCATCTGCGACCTTGCAAGCTGCTGACCTGCGTTTATGTCAGGCCCAAAAGTGTGTGTGTGTGTGAGAGAGAGAGAGAGAGAGAGAGAGAGATCAGGCTGTTGAATGTTTTCTTTATCAAATTCGATGGACGGTAAGCTCTGCTCACCTTGGGCAAACAACAAGGCAACCAATTAAGTGTGCCTTATTCCTTTTCTGGCAACTCCACACAAATCATTGATTTGTATACGCACTTGCCCTGAAGGACAGCTTAGGTAAACAGCTTATTTCCCTGAGTAAGCAGCATATACACAGTTTGATAGGCTCAAGCAAGTATGTTACAGCTGTTTTAGCCTTTTGCTTGCGCAGGTGTTTTCAGACAATGGTGTGCATCTGATCAACCCAAAACTTGGGACCTCCAAAAGCTATGAGGACATCTTCCCTGGAAGCTCAGTGTGCGAGGCAGGCCAGACTTGCAAATGGGGATACCCAGAAGTCATTGGCAGGAACGTGGTCATTGCCAACTACGCATTAAGTGAGTTTCAGGCGCATCTGCACGCCCATTTACCAGGTCGACTCATTCTTCAAAATACATGCGAGGGAAAGAGGCAGTTGAGTTGAGGGAAAAAGTGCATTGGCAGTAAGTGCAGGTATTCAAACTGACATTTTCACACCAAGCACAGTTAAGCTTACATAACAATCAAGCTCTCATAGATAGCTTGTACAGGCTCTTACTGTAGCCACATGCATCATCTGTATTAGAATTACTGCACTGATTCCACTTTACTTGTACTGTAGCCACATGCATCATTTGCTGTTACAAGGTGCAAGTTAAGGGGGTAGGGGAGCAGTAAGTGGCACACCCTCAGCCACCCAGCAAGAATTAGAAGGTTAATGGAGCGATTGGACTTGGGCATAGGATTTCCATGAACTGGATAGTATCTGAATTGGCACTCAGTGTGTGTTCTACGACTATGAAGCCATCTTGCTCTGACATATTGCTGATAGGGGTGCTCATGTTGTCATGTGTGCTGAGGTTTTTATGGAGCAAGCTCTTGTTTCACACCTGAAGTAGCCCCTCGTAATGTGTCCTTGGAATGTGTCCTCTTTTGTGGTGCCCACTGATAAGACTTCAGCTGAATGCAAGCTTATGCACCTTTGCTGGCTGTCCACTGGAGCTCAATGGCCGTGCTAAAGGAGCTGAAAACCAATGAGCTCAATGGCTGTACTGAAGAGTGTAAGACCGTATGTGTGGCCACATGTTGCATGGTTTCCTATGTTAATTTCCTTGACTGTACATGTGAATCAGACCTATGCATGCTTCTGCAGACCGTATCATGGTGTTTGACAGCCATACTGGAGAACTTGAAGCCAATGTGACCACCTGTCGGTTTCCTTTTAGGCTTGATGTTGCCCCCTGGAGAAGCGAGGTATACGTGCACTGCTGGTGAGTATTGCCAGCGCAATTACACTGTCCCATCATGTACTGCCAGGTACTGGAAAGAAAACATCCCAACAGCAATGCCATATGCAACTTGAACGACACATTAAATCCTTGGTATTCTAAGTTACCAAACTCATCGCAAGCTACCTGCAATGCTATAAAACCCAGCGTGACATGCAGGGACAACAGCACTCGTGCTGGTTCCCTCCTTGTAGGCCTACTGGTATACAGGCTGCTTCACATGCTTGCAGTTCACCTGCTCATGCACACAACGTGCACGACAGAGCTGGGCCATGCCAAGTTGTAAAAGCTTTTGTTAAGCACCTTGCTCCCCAGGGTCATCCAGCGCCTTCATAGACGGCATGCCCTTTGCCCATTAGGATTATGCTCACATTTCTTGCCCAGGCCATGATTCATTTATGCCCACCATACAGGGCATTGATCTTGCTACTACATCTGAGCATTGATCCGCTACTACTCTGAGCAGCAGATTGTGGATTGTGTTTAATGCCTTTAAAACATGTTTCTACTGTATGTGGAGATATTGTTCTCATTCAACAGCTGCCTTGAACATATCTCTTGGCATACAAGGGGGCATCTGGTGCAGTTGAGGCTGTGGCCAAAATCACAATGAACACAACGCTGCTCATTGCCTAGACACATGCACAAGAATCATAATTATACCTAGACTTCTGGTTTATTGCTGTTGATGACAAGCTGCTTTAATGGTGTTTGGGTAGCCTGGCTAGTGTGTAATTGTTTCAGTACTTGCCAAGTCTCCTTCTTTTACCATCCATGCACTGCAGGCAAAGGCCTGCTGACGAGTCCAATGAGCCTGAAGATGGCATGATCGATGTCTTGAATGCAAGGTCATGGGGAGAGAAGTATCCTTTGGTGAGTCCTGTTGAAGCTTAGACTACAACTGAGGAGAAAAAACTTGTTTTACCCCAGAACGCCCAGCCTCATAAATACTGCCTCACTATGAGTTGAAAATAAGCTTGTAAGATCTTCACACCTTTTTACTTTCTCAAGATAGGGCCCGAGAATAACCTGATTCTGAGCCATACTAGTATGGAATGAACAGTATAGCTTCTTAGCAAAGTTGCTTGTTAACAATGCACTTAATCTACAAACATATGTGTACCTAGGGTGTCAGCGCAGGTGTCCCTGGTATGCACATCATCGCACTGTGCAACAGTGAAGCAGTATTGAGTGCCCTTAATACCACCTGCAACCTTATTGATGGTCGGCAAATGCTCTAGTGACTGCATTTGGTGCACCTGCTCCTGTACATGCCTTCAGGTGGATGGTATCTTTGAGTCGGCTGGCTTCATCCATGGGGATATTGTCCTGCACGATGCCTACCCTAACCACGGATTCTCCGTGAATTACGTAGACCCTGGCATCCATAAGATCACTCTGGTGGGTGTGGCACTCAGGCATGGTCTGGTACCAGAACATTTTGCTCGTGTGTCAGTCACTTACCTCTGCTGCTGGATTCCATTTTGTGCTTTCCCTGCTGACCGTCTCTTGGTGAAGGGATGCATTTTCCTTCTTTGTTCCTTAGTCTGCAGTTCTGTGAGCAGTTTAATTATGCTGATGTGAAAAGTTGGTGGTCTATTTCTTTTCATTAGTGCCACAGTAGGCACCTAGCATCATGCTCCTTGAAAACCTTGGGCCACACCCCTTTTTGTGGACTGGACAGCTCTGGTGCATGGTCACGCAAAATGAATCCCAGATTAGGCATACTACACTTGGGCGTCTGTCCACTGCCATGTTTGGTGCACTAAGAATGTGCAGAGTTGCCAGCCACTGCACGGTTCCCATATATTTCTATATTTTAGCTTCCAACATATTTCTCATTCATGCCCAAACATATTGCACATTTCAGCTTGTAACGTAATCTTACCCTTGCTTACTGCGCACAGGAGACAAAGGAGTCCAAGTTCCTGAACTTCAAGTCTGAAGGTTGCTATAGCGCAAGCAACCTAGTTATTTCTGCAGAGAACCACCACGGCTTTATGACCTGCAAAAGCTGTGATGGTTACAGCTGTGCTACACCCGACTTCATCATGGAGGTCGACCTTGACAATGAGGCGGTAAGAATGTATGCTTGTCAGCCTTACAACTGGTTATATATGAAGTGCAGCTGAATCTGTCCTCAGTGCATGGCTCTGCCTGCTGTCGAGGCATTTGCTCCTGGTAAGGTTATCTTCTAATGTTATTCTTCACGATGCAGCTCAATCTCAGCATATCTAAAATTCGAGGCAAAAAATTCAACTTGTCTGAAAGGTGCCATAAGCACCATGATGCATTGGGGGTGGCTGCATTTGTTACTGAGTGCCAGAGTTGCTTCAGCTGATTTCATAACTTATTTTGCTGTCTTAATTAGTTTGGGCTGGTCAGGTTACAATTGTCTTGTGCTTCTGCTATGCTGCTATTGAAGGCAAATGCAGAATGTTGCTTCCTGTTCTCATTAAAAAGTGCAGCTCTAATCTTCCAACTGCTGGGTTCTAGCAACATGATTATGTTACCATTCAGGCTGGCTTATTAACATTGCTAAGTAACTGGCAATCCAGCCATTCCTCATCTGTGCTCTACCAGCCTGCTTTCATGAGTGTAGCCTGCCTCTTCAGCCAATTACTCATCTGCAAGCAACTAGTACCGCCACATAAGTGCACAACACGCAGGTTGTCCAAAAGTTGTCTTTCCCTGGCACTGCCCATGCAACCAAAGACGGCAAGTTCATCGTGATCATTGACAAAACCAATGATGAGCTGCACTTTTTTGAGGTATGTTTACCTGCATCCAAAGAGTGTTGGCATGCCAAGAGCACTTAGAGTGCAGTGAGCTGTAGGGTGTAAGGAAACTTTTTTGTGAGCATTGCTAGCGACTCATGCAAGTCTGAAATAGGGTGTGTTTGAGGTGGAAACTCATCGTATGACCCAGCCACAGCCTTAATAACAGTTGTCTGTCAGGGCCTTATTGCAACAGCGGCATCATAGCTCATTACTGAACTATGTCATTCTGCTTTTGTGAGTACTCGTGACGTAGGCGTTGAAGGTTACACCAGGAACCATAAAACTAAGCTCAGTCAGGTTCTGGGAACCAAAAAGGAATGGCTGACAGAAGCCAAGAGAGCAGGCAACTGCAAGTCACACAAGTGGTTACTCGTGCTCAAGAACAGAAGTTCTACTGCTGTCAAGAACAGAAGTTCTACTGCACAGGTGGTTACTCGTGCTCAAGAACAGAAGTTCTACTGCTAGCAGAGAACTTAGCGCTTCTCACCGCTCAAACTTGCAGGCCCAAGGCAAGGGCCAGGAGTCCTCTAAGCTTGGGACTGAGATTATTGGCTCTGATGTTGGCATCGAGGGCTTAGACAACCTTGCTTTCATTGAAACAGATAATGAGCATATTGCTGTGGTGACCAGCTTCAATGAGAACAAGGTGTGTGTGTGTGTGTGTGTGTGTGTGTGTGTGTGTGTGTGTGTGTGTGTGTTTGAGCGTGTGTGTCACTTCAAACTGTGAAACGGATGTATGTCCATGAAGCTCTTGAAAAAAAGGGTATGCTTATTCACCAAAGAGTAAAGGAAAGAGGTTCTACGTTGACAGCAAAACTCTTTCCATCCCTCAAGGAGCAGTTGGTCACATTTGCTTGTAGCACAGAAGCCCTCCTGAACTGGTTAAAAGCTGCGGCACTAACTTGGTGGGACCATCATGTGTCCTTGCACCAGCTGACTCCAAATCCTGACTGTGCACAGTTGAATATTGTACTTATGTGCTCACGTGAGAACTAAAATTATGCCTCTCAGTATACGCCTATTAGTAGGAGTTCACCGGCATTTCAAGTAGTAGGAATATGCACTTCACAGGCAAGCAGCTGTTTTCCTTTTAGGGCCTAACTGGTGGAAACCATGAACAAGATATTTTAAACAACCTACACTTGAGAAATTAGTACGCAGAGTGGTATGCTCCCTCTCAAATTACTGCATATCCTTGAATTGGAATTAAGGAATTCCAAAGAAATTCTTTGAAAGAGTAATTATTAATTGTTTCTCAGGCCTGTTGCCGTTGCACAGTTTGCCCTCACTTAGTTGCAACCGTCTACCCTGTGCATGAGGTTGATGAGGTTCGTGTTGCCTGTCAGCTTGCTGCGCCTCTGTTGTGTAATGCTTCTGCATGGACACAGGCAAGGGGTGAATGCTTGGGTTTTTTGGACATGGCAAAAAAAGAGTGGCCAAGATTGCACTAATGCATCTGGAGGTGATCTGGAGGCCAAGGATTCTGAGTGCAAATTTTCAAGCAGTATACATTTACTTAGAGCATGTAGAGAACCAATGGCCTCTTCTAGTTGATCCCCTGTAAACCTTCAGTGGGTCTATCAAAGCCTATTTACTTTGACATAAGGATATGGCTAATACTCCATGTACCTAGTGAGAAGTTTAGAAGATGCAAGTCAAATGTTAGCAAAGGGCACGCGTGTACACACACACACACACACACACGCGCGCACTCGCGTGACAAGACCCTGGCTTTCTTGAAGCCCTTTGATATCGCACCCGTCAGTCAACTTGTGTCTTGTGTAGTCCTTTTCTCCTGCAGCTGCCCATGTGTCTCATATTCTGCTTTCACAGAAAGTTTCAGGCTGACACAGAAGATATGTTATGTCTATTGATGAGGTGGAGGCGTGTGAGTGGGGAGGTCTTATTGTAATTGGCAGTGAAAGAACTGACAAAGCCAACTATTCACATGCAGGTGCTTCTGATTGACATGGACAATGGTTATGCTACCCGTGTTATTGATCTGCCTGGCAACCCCAATAGTCCAGGGAGTTCTACAACAGCAGTCATTCCTCACGGCGCTGTACGCCCAGTTTCAGCTGGCGTGCTGGATGATGGGCAATGTTTTGCCCTGGTTCCTGCTCAAGTCCTGGAAACCGTGCATGTCATCCAAATGGGCAATGGAACATCGGCCTTGACTAATGCCAAAGTGGTGTTTGATGTGGAGGGTATTTCAGGTGGGTTGTGCTTGGCTGCCAGGGTTGATCAAGTCACTGACGATACGTGAAACAAGTTGCTTGCTGCCATTGCTTGTGGTCAGTCTAGAGGTAAGTGGAGCCAGGTAGAGAGAGAGGCACACACACACGCAGAGTGCATGCTTGTGCGCGCGCAAGAGAGAAAGAGAAAGGGATAATGAGTGAGTGATTGGGTGAGTGAGTGAGTGTAGAGTGAGCGTGGGAGTGAGTGAGGAACCAAAAGAAAGAGCATTCCAGTCCGTGTTATTACAAAGATGTTCTGCAGTGTACCAGGTAGCATGTACTAATTGCAACCGACATCATTTCAATAGACTGCTGCATGATGTATACTAAGGTGGGTCAGCTGCAATTTGCAACCAGGCCTTTTACACTGTAACATCTCAAAAATTTTGACAGAAGAATGGTGGACGTGCCTTGACTGTCAAGCGCTGCCGGGAGCATGATGATGGCTAGGTTTGTCACCTGCATGGTACGTTCTTGTGATTTGATGACGAGTCAGAAATGCTTGGAGGGTGAGGCTACATATGCGATGGACTGAAATTATTAGAAACGACAGCAATGCTTAAGCAGGGGAGCCTGCAGACAGGGCCTGCTTCGAACAAAGTGATCTGTATGCTGGTATCAGCGCAACATCAAGGTGTCAGCGCAACAACAAGGTGTCAGCGCAACAACAACACTGCAGGCTTTGAGCAAATTGATCTGTATGCTGGTGTCAGCGCAACATCAAGGTGTCAGCGCAACAACAGCACTGCAGGCTTTGACAGCAGCATTGCAAAGTGCATGGGCAATGTGTGCCATAGGCAGTACTAAGGGTTAAGGGTTTGTAGAGTTTACAACCCTACTTGAACTCTCAATCCACTGTGGGCAATGTGCAATAACTCTTGCACCCCAAATGAACGCAAAGTGGCACAGTTTCTCATGCAGCACATTGCTTGGGCACCCATAGCATGTGTTGCAAATTTCTTTGCACAGGTGACGTTCCAAAGATGATCTTTGTGTCGGAAAACAATGAAGAGCTCAGTGAGGAAGGAACGGAAGAAGCAGGGTCCAAGATTTCGCCACTGCAGCAGCTTGTTCAACTGGTTGTTGCTGTAGGTGTGTGGGTGGCAAGGTACCTGTATGCCTTAGGTGCAAGCTACGTCTCTGGTTAATGATTTCATCATAAGGGATAGGAGCACAGTGTAAATGATAACAGACTATGCACGTGCTGATGAAGGCTGAGCTAAGATACGCGTGTCAAGGATTGCTAAATAATTGGTTGTATGTCATCATACGTTGTTCCGCCATTGGTATTGCTCCGCTCGACAAATGATGTACTGCCGCCTGATGAAGTTTCTGAGTATGTATGTCATGTCTATATCTACTAGACTATAGCTAGCTAGCTGTCAAAGCTTGTGTGCCGTAATGGCTCAGAGAATGTGAGTACCGTGGCCAGTGACTTGCATGCTACCCACCAAGGTTAAGATAGCTAAGACGATAACCACCTGCAAGTGCGAGCGTTTGCTGTCATCATGACACTTCCTTTGCCCCTTGCCATTTTACTTACTCTAAACGAAGGCCATTTTATTTAATCGAAGGGACCTGAAATATCTTGTTTGACAACATCAAATCACATAAAGTCTTGCAAAAAAAGTGCATAATTGCTGTCTTAGGTTGCGAGCATATCCGTTCTGTTCTAAACACAATGTGCTAAACCTCTATGTCTCTCTTTTCCTTTTTGCAAGTTTAATATGAACCTGGCAATTGCAAATTTATTTCACACACAATCATGGGATATATCAGTTCATCTTTTAAAATATTTAGTTGAAGTCAAGTTCACATAATCTTCAAAATAAAGCTCGAAAGAAGAAACAAGCATTATGACAGAAATTTGTGACCGTCTGTGACATGGAAAAAATTCCAGAAGATCACGAAGCTCAGCTTTAGAGGGGAACACAAGAACAACACATCAGAAAACAGAAGCATATTTCTTTTCAGTAGCACTTGCCAGACTAATCCTTGTCCCCCTAAAGTATGAGCCTCTATACCCTCCTGTACTCGTGTGTGTGTGTGTGTGTGTGTGTGTGTGTGTGTGTGTGTGTAATAATTAGTATTGGTTACATTAGTTACATTAAGGTGGGACCGTGAGCCAGGTCGCTTGGCTCATTGGCTTGCTGGTCACTTCCAGCCAACATATAAATATCCACAAGCTCGGAAAGAAAAGAAAACATATTGGTCGCTAACTTGATAAAACATGTTCAAGTAAGGCCGGTACCCCTGAGCAAAAGTTTGTAGCATGGCAAATAATTCATGGAGTAGATAAGCATACTTCTGCCTAAGAGCGCAAACACGGGCATCCTTGCAGAAAAATAAAACATGCTTTTCATCTTGGATATCCTGACAGTCACAGTTGTTGCAAACAAAGTTCCTGTCTTGCAATAGGTCTGATTCAACCTTTAAAGTGTGAGAACGCAGACAAAACCTGCTATCATTGCGCACAACGTGCTTAGACAAGTCCAGATGCAGCCTGCCAGGGCCAGTCGTCCAATATGAAGGAGACAATTATGCATTTTTGGGGGACATTTGGATCAAAATAAACTTACGCCGTCCCTGCTAAGCTAGCAGCCCTACTTTAACATGTTTCAACAAGGTATACATAGCAAAGGAAAAAGAAAGAAAAGACTCCGCTGGTAGTGATGGCACAGCCAGCATGACTAAGGAAAGGGGCATGCGCAGGTGCTAGCACCACGCTGCCCCCCACCAGAAAACTAATCTGCTGGGTGTATGTTTAGTGAGGATCTGGGGGGTTGAGTGCTCCAGCACGTGTACCTGAGACATTGTTGATATGTCTGTGTAGGTCATGTCTTGTGTTCACGAGTTTTGTGGCGTATTTGATGGAGCCCTCATGTAGCTTTTGTGTTAACGTCTTACGTGAGTGAAGAGCAAGACCTAACTTTTCTAAAGATGCGTCCGTGCATTCACGGTAAATGGTGCCCACTACACCAACCAGTACAACATGTAGGGTGACAGTGTTATAGCCTTGGTTTCTGAATTTGGCCAGAAAGGTCTTGTGCTGTTCCTGGGCCTCAACAAAGTGTAGCTCAGGTCTTGTATCCTCAAATTACTTAAACTCAATAGTATGTGCATCACAATGTTTGGTTGATAACTTTTCTCTTTTTGAGTTGCTCTACAACAGATGTATGTCTAGTGTGCACCCTGAAGGAGTGTGGCATCCCACAGCGCAAAAATGATAATAGCATCTGGCCTTGATAAGATTTTTACTTCCTGAGGAGAAAGCTTAGGTGGGAACCAGTTTGGTAAACTTCAATAAGCGCCGGCAATGTTAATTATTTTTCCTCTTGAGCAAGTCTAGCTTTACTTTCAATGCCTGTATAGGCAATGCTTGCCCCACGGACGCCTTTTGCCAGTGCTGCAACAAATTGTCTGCTGGCATATTTATGGCGTTCGGTGATCATTTTTTGTATTGTGCTATGCTGGCATCCAGATAGCATGTGGAAGGCACTATCCAAATGAGGACACAGGGGGCAAGTGAGATCAGTAGACAGGTTGAATCTGACAGCATGCTTCTGGTTGAAGAGGGTGCCTGTTCTATAGCGCATTACATTCATCTTTTGGGAGAAGCTTAGATCGCTACTTTTCAAGAACCCGTTGCTAGTTTCCTTGTTTACCTCGGGACCAATAGCTTTCCAGTAGTTGTAGTATCCAGTGTCGCATTTGGCCTCTCCTAGCCTGTGCGTGTTCTGCATCTTCTCCTTCAGTTTGTCTTTGAGGTTTGGAAGAGCAAAGAAAATGGCTTTTCCTCTGTCGGTTCTCTCTTCGGCTTCTAGCCAGTACATACCTGTACAGGGGTTCCTCATTGGGCTAACAGGTGCATAAGTAACATTGTGACCTGACTCATGCGTAGCTGCATATTTGGCTGTTGCATCTGCGCATTCGTTCCCAAAAGTGCCTGCATGCGCTTCAACCTTGTAGAAGTGGATAGATTCTGGAGAGACATCAATCATGGATATGATATCCTTTAGAAGATTGGAGTGTATGTGGTTTTGCTGCAGCTCTGGGAACAGAAGCTGATTCCTGATCTGACTGAGGCAGCGTGCACTATCTGTAGCAATATGTGTAAACCCCTGAGAGAATGCAGCTGCTATGCCTGTCAGCTCTGCTCTGTGAATTGTACTAGTGAGCCCTTTGCCACCTGAGTGCACATAGTGCTCTGTTTTAGAGTCAGGGCAGTATACGCCTGCTCCAATGTACTGTATCTTTTTACCATTGGTCTCGCGAGGGGAGGCAACCCAGCCGTGATACCAGCAGCAGCCCTGTGGCTGCACCTTCAGCAAGGCCGGTCCGTAAGGGCAGGTCAGCGCCAACCCGCGAGGGGAGGCAAACCGAACAGGCCCCAACAAGTATGAGAGCTGAGGCATGCAAGAGTTTTCTTTGCTTGAGGAAGGAGAGTGACATGTGCTGTGCAGACTGATGCTTGAGAGTGCTCTGTCAGTGGCTAGTGCAGTGATGTTCATCTTGCCTCTACGCTCTATTGCACCTGTTCCAAACAGAGTCAGGCTTAGCCTAGGTGCGCAACCTTCTCGTCATGAGCATTAGGTCTCCTCTGGCCCAGCATGACAATACACACATGCACAGTCTGCTTCATAGATGTACCCCTGGCACATGGATGATGCACGTGGCCTGATGCTTTGTCATCATGAACGCTCGTATATGGCTGAAGGCTGTACTTCTATGCACTTATATGTGTTCTAAGGCCTCACACTTCTTGCTCTCTATTTCTGCAAACTTAGCTGTTTCCAAACTCGCTTGGCCTAAGGCTATGCTCTTTCTTTTTGGCCTCATCTCTTTGCAAGCTTGCTTACTATTTTCCTAGCACTTGCCGTGCCTGCCTTGCTTTTACTAAGCTTCTTGCTTAGCTTTTTCTTGGCAGGCCGTTTTCAGCAAACAAACATTAGGCTGTGGCCTTACAGCCCAGCTTGCTTCATGCTTTTGCTTTACATTGGCTGGCAGAGTTCAGCAAAACCCAATCTGCCCAACATTTGTGGCTTACACTGTAAGTTTAAGGAACTCGTTTGTAAACCTTGTAAACCTTGAACATGTTTCATCAAGTTAGCAACCAGAATGTTCTTAATCTCCTGAATCAGCCAAATAACAAGCTTTTTTCCCTTTTTTCCGAGCTTATGGATGTTTTTATGTTGGTTGGTAGTGACCAGCAAGCCAATGATCCAAACGACCTGGCTCGAGTCCCCCTTTATTGTAACCATCTCCATTGGTCTCTGTTGTCAGGCAGCTTCCATCAGTGTAGGCCCATTTTCTCCATTCAGGGCATTTGAGCTCCAATTCTGTATTTTCCTCCCACTGATGCATTGGTGAGTAGGTACTGATAGGGTCTGCGCTTGTGACCTTTGTGTCCTCTTCTTTGAGATAAACCTGTCACGCTGGAAGACTGCTGCAGCTAGAACAACGGTCTGGGCATTCCATATCCATGATCCAGTTTAAAAAGTGGCGTGCTACAACCTGTTGTTGCTAACTGCTGACAGAGGCAAGGAGCTATTCCTAATCAGGCAGTACAAAACCATGTATGGCAGCAGATGGCAGGGAAAAAAACATGTGTGGGAAGAAGGGTTGCTCTCTCTCTCTCTCTCTCTCTCTCTCTCTCTCTCTCTCTCT
>QAXF01003554.1:21173-42323 GCA_004335645.1 Dunaliella sp. WIN1
TGTGTGTGTGTGTTTGTGTTTACTCGTGGATGGGTGTACACACACATTTTACTCCACAACCACCATACCTGAGCCCGGAAAACAGGACTGTGCGTTTGCTGCCCCACCCTCCGGCCATCACGCTCCCTTCAGACGCTACGTTTTGCTTTCGGGGCTGCGACCAGTCCTGCTCCTCTGACCAGATAATCTCATCCACACTGCAATGCAGCTGCTCTGAGCTGGTCTGCAAGCATCATGGCCGGACAAGGACACTTAGTATTGGAATGTTGCACAAGTTGTAAGCAAATTTGACACTTAGATCCCTTATGCAAAGCGCTGCACTTGCAAAAGACTTCTCAGAGCAAATAGGCGGTCGTGACACACACACACACACACACACACACACACACACCACCACCGCAGACCTACCACAGGTAAGGCCTTGATTATTGAGCCACCGCTGGCATCTAGCACTGCACGAACCTGCAAGGTAGAAGGCAAACTAAATACACTCACACACTCACGGTTTCCTATCACACTTTGTTCCAGCCAAGGCCATCGTTGAAGAAAGAGCACTCGCACAAGCTTTGGTTGCGGGCGCCTTTTGCTTCAGCTAAGCTGCCCTTGTAGGCGGGTGCAGGTATGAGACCTTAACCTTACACAAGCTATCAGACTTGTCATGGGCCTGAGCACAGCAACACAGCGCCAGAGGCCAGGCAGGCCAGAAGAGGTTGATTGATCAAGAGCCTGCACTGTCAGCGCAGGCTTCTCTCATTTCAGACCAATTGAGGCACAGTAACTGAATCAGGGTTAGGGTTAGGGTTAAGGACTAAGGGTTAGGAAGAAAGACTTTGCCAACTCAAGCTCTTGTGGGATGCCTCGTCTGTACTCGTGCCCCAATGGATTTTCTGCCAGACTAAAACAGGAGCACGAGATAGACCATACCACGACTTTGAAGCTGTAGGGTGCCTGCCACATATGCATGTGTGCACAACTCCCCTACAGTACTCCTATCTGAATCACCAGCAGTGCGTCACAGGGTACGGTGCAGCAATAATTGTTCAAATTTAGTATGGGCAGGTGCTCTGCAATCCAACGCTGGGATATTCTGAACGCAGGAGCGTTTATGTGGCAAAATTCAGTACAGAAAGTGTGTCATTGTGCAATGCAAAGCTCAAAGAGAGACAGTGTCTGATTAGTACGACACAGTACGTGTGTGTCATGGTGCAACGGCAATATTGGCCAAAGAGATGCAGTGCTCGGTCAGTGAGACGCTTTGCTTGATCAACAAGACTCTTCATTATTGATAAAACACTGAAGTTGATCAAAGAGACACAGTAGACGCGCATCATTGTGCAATGGAGCTAAGAGCAACAGCAACAATGAAGTACGATGCAGAGGGAGCTTATGGTCGCTCACCATGCCAAGCTCTTCTGGCGGGAAGCCTGCAAGTACAACAGCCTGCGCAAAGCGTAGAAAGGAAAAATAAACCTAAAAATTTAGTCCAAAAAGTAACATGTGCCATGGCAAAGAAAAGCAACAAGGCTGCAGGCAAAGAAGTAAACTTGGCAAACAAGAGCTGTAATAGCAACAGAGCTTACAGCACAGATGGCTAGCAGCTGCGCAAGCCAAAACAAGGACAGGCCTAACGAGTACGCAAGCCAAAACAAGGACAGACTTAGTGGCACAGATGGCTCGCAGCTGCGTAAGCCAAAAAAAGGACAGGCCTAGCGGCTAGGCAAGCCAAGGCAGGGGCAGACTTAGTGGCACAGATGGCTCACAGCTGCGTAAGCCGTGACAGGGGTGGGCATAGTATAGGACAGGGCTGCGCACAGCACTTGCTTGCTTCTGGTTCTCAACTGCAACAAAAGACTGTACCAGGCATAACTACAAGGTGCCTTCCAGCTTCTGTACAGGGTCGAGTATGCAGCTGTACAATGTCAGCCCATCTTACATTGTTGACCAACTGTCTTTCAGTACTTGCTATGCTAGAACACACTCAAAGCGACTCTTCCCCCATCTTCTTGGGCAGGCTTTCTGACTTCAACACCTCACTCCCCCCTTTCCTTGAATTGCCCTCTAAGGATGCTGAATAACGTCAGCCAGCTATACATTGTCGACCTACTGTCCGTGAATACTTGCTTTGCTAGAACAAATTCAAGTTGGCTCTCCCTCCAGCTCCATGGGCAGGCTTTCTGACTTCAAACACCTCCCTCCCACCTTTCCTTCAAGTAAAGCTTGCTGACTCGCCTCAGAGTAACATGTTCCTTACATTAATTGAAAGCTTGCTATATCGCCCCCAAGCCACATATTCCTGAGGTGCCTTACAAGCTTGCTGAATTACCCCAGAGCCTCGTTTTTCTTATGTACCTTACAAGCTTGTTGAATCACCCCACAGCATCTTGTTGTCTTAGTGTGTTACAAGTCTGCTAAGCAGCCTTAATGCCTCAGAGGCCACAGTGAGTGTTGGTATCCTCACCTCTGGCCCGTACACGCTTTTGTCTAGGAGGGCAAGCTTGAGCTCCTGGGGCAGCTCCTGTTCAGCACCTGAGACCTGGGGTCACAGTGAGAGCGCACATGGTTGCGGCGTGAGCACCTGGGTAGAGCCCTACGACAAAGTGGGGCATGGCTTGCTTGAGGCTGCGTCAAAGTTCCCATTATTGTGAATTGTATTACATCAGAGTGCTGAGCTTGCCTACAGGAAACCTCCATGCGCAAAAGCTCAAGAGCTAATGCCATAGGCAAAGAATTAAGCAACGCTATGGCCCAAACCTGGCAACAGCTAAAAGCACGCTCCAGCACAGTGTGCAATTCTTGTACATGTTGTATGTGCAGTAACATGTACATGTTGCAGTCACATGTTGCATGTGCATGTTGCACGTGCAGTGCATGTACATGTGACATGTTGCATTCAATCACCGTGGTAAAGAGGCATGCTCATCACCGTGTGCGGCGTATGCACATGCTGCATACAGTGCTACTCTTGGCAACATGTTCCCAGAAAGATCAATGGGCATATGCAGACAAGCTACAGAGCGAGTATACATGGGCACTGGGTTGCGACACCCACACCCACACCCATGTAACATATTAATTATTCTGCGTCATGTGGGCCTAATGTCCACGGTCATTGCAAGCTGATTCCTTTGAGCCCTGACGAAATCTTCAAGAGCCTTTGTATCTTACATTGCCACGAGCGGCCTGGACAAGGGAAGCAAGCGCTGTCTGCTTCAATCCCGGTGTTATTACTCCCCTCAACATTGTCAACTCCAACATCATTTCTCACATCATCCCCAAACCTTGGTCCCACTCAGTGGTACTGCTTGCCTCGTCATCTCATCACGAGGCTAACTACAGTGTTGCTGCTTACCGCACCACCTCACCTCCGTCACACCCTCTGTTGCTGCTCATCTTATTGCCTCACCACCTCATCATGGCCACATCCAGTGATGCTGCTCATCTTGTCAACCCATCACCTCAACATGGCCACGTCCAGTGTTGCTGCTCACCCCATCACCTCACCACCTCATCATGGCCACATCCAGTGATGCTGCTCATCTTATCACCTCTCCATCTCATCATGGCCACATATAGTAACGAAGCTCACCTCATCACCATTAGAATGGATTCGGAGTTATGTCAATCCTAAACCTCATCATGGTCAACTCCAGCGCCACTGCTTACCTCGTCATGGTCAAACTCTATGCCCTCAGGGTCTGTGTACCCTGCACGTGACATCTCGCGCTGCTGCTCCACCTGCACAGTAGAATGTGCATGCTTACAGCGTTGAGCACAGTTGCATATGACAGGCCTAATGTACGACCCGTGTACCCTGCACGTGACATCTCGCGCTGCTGCTCCACCTGCACAGCAGGGCATGCATGCTTACAGCGTTGAGCACAGTCGCATATGACAGGCCTAATGTACGGTCCGTGTACCCTGCACGTGACATCTCACGCTGCTGCTCCACCTGCACATCAGGGCATGCATGCTTGCAGCGTTAAGCACGGCAGGGTTCAAAGCTGCAATGTATGATAGGCCTGGTGCAATTAGGTTGCGCACAGCAAGCAGAGGTGTGCTCTGTTGTGTCTCCACCTGCACAGCAGGGATGCATGCATGCTTGCAGCGTTCAGCACAGCAATGCATGCAAGGCCTGGTGTAATTAGGGAGCTTACAGCAAGCAGAAGTTTGCTAAATTGTGACTCCACCTGCATAGCAGGACATGCATGCTTGCAGTGTTCAGCACAGCAACACATGCAAGGCCTGGCGTAATAAGGGAGCTTACAGCAAGCAGAGGTGTAATTTGTTGTGGTTTTGTTGTTGTGATTTTCTCCACCTGCACAGCAGGACGGCTTGCAGCTTTGTTTACAGCCAAATACGCAAAGCCTGGTGTACTTAGGTAGCTCACAGCAAGCAGAGGTGTGCTTTGTTGCTAATCCAACTGCACAGCAGGACATGCAGGCTTGCAGCATTGAATACAGTCGCATACGACAGGCCTGGTGAGCTTGGCCAGGTGGCTTTTACTGCAGGCAAAGGTGTGCCTTGTTGTGGTCCAGAATCTGTGAATTCCCTGGCCAGTTTGTTGCGCTGTCACTTCATCTGTAATAAGAAAATCGCGTACGCATTGAGAAACTGGCATGTTAGCACCAATGAATGACCACGATGGCCTAGCTCGGTAATTTCCTAGATGGTCTGCAAGGATACTTGTAAGACCTGCAACACCAGCACAGCGCATACCAACTGCAAAGGGACACGCATACACTATGGCATGCACCTATTGTGGCAGAAGCTGGCGAGTCCATGACAGACTGCCTCATCCATGAGAGACTGCCTGACAAAGAGCCCGAAGCAACACTTAGATGATGCACATGCAAATGCTGGCAAGGAGCAATGACAACCTTTCAAACAGCCTTTTTCCACCTTAGTGCAACATGCAGTTGCTAGTAACAGTTGTGCACCAGCATTTTGGGCGGCTCCTAGCTCAGCAGTGCATCCAGCAAGCCACCAGCCAACTTCTTCAGCAGTCAGCGACTTCAATAGGCAGCGCATGCGGCAAGCCACCAGCCAATCCCTTCAGCAAACCACCAGTCGGTACCTTCAACAGGCAGCGCATCCAGCTAGCCACCAGCCAACCCCTTCAGCAAGCCATCAGTCAGAACCTTCAACAGGCAGCGCATGCGGCAAGCCACCAGCCAGTTTCTACGGCAATCCAGTATGCAGCACATTCAGCAAGCCAACACTGTGGCACTGGCCCTCAGGCAGCTCGACACCTCACCTCCTCTGGTGTGAGGCCCAGCTCCTCATAGAGGAACTTGTCATCGATCTCCATGTCGTCAAAGTCCAAGTCCTGCATGCGATTGTGTGATGAATCGGAGTCCTTGCATGATAGTGCACAGTGCTTTTTTTCTAACGAGGGGCGACACGTTGCATTTCAGGCATTCTGTGACGCAAACGGGGGCAATCAGGGGTGCCTGGGGGGGCACCCCAGGAGCACCCTTCATTGCCTGTCGGCGAGGTCAAAAGTCCTAGGGAACACCCCACGTTTCCAATGGCAATTGGCCAATGGAATTCGCCGGAAGGAAATGTTTACACCAGGAAACCAAAGAAATAAATGTGAAGGCAACAAGAGAAAGGCCAGCATCCCCCCAAAATTACCCTCACCAATGCCCAAACAGCAGCAACACCTGCAGCACTACCACCTCCATGACTCGGAGGCGGCAGCACCAGCACCAGCAAGCACTGCACCCCCTGCAGCAGGAGCACCACCACCACCTCCATAAGCAGGCTGCACAGGGCGCTCTTGCAAGCTCAGCACTGGTGCAAGTGCCCGGCTCTGTCGAGGAGCCTCTGTGTAGCAGCGGCAAGCACACATCAAGGATGCACAATGCAACCACTTGGGCGCACTTACATGTGTGCTGTAGTTGGTGCTGGCAACCCAGAGCTTCTGGCTGCACAAGTTTCCCACTCTAGCAGCTGTGCATAAGTGGTTCAATGCAAAAGGCAATGCCTGATGCAGAGTAAGCATTGCAAAATGCAGAGGAGGAGGGTTGGAGGAGGGAGCAGCAAGCGCCTACAGAGCTTAGGAGTGACAGTGACCGCAGCAAGAAGAAGCTCAGCAGTGACTTGAAGGACCTCTGGCACTCTCTTTTGAAAGTGTGAGGGGGGACTGTGATGGGGAAGCCTTCTTTGTAGTTATTTACGGATTTTGCTTTAAAGCCAAAGTTGGGAAAATATTTGGCTGTTCTGCACGATTCCTTAAAAAGCGCCCTTGATCGTCAGAGTGCTACAACCTCAAGTACCCTAATAAAACCACTGATAGTGCACGCGTACGTGAGAAGGACCTGGGTCCTTGCATGTGAGCGCATGCATACATGAGAAACTCAGCGCCCTTGCATGACAGTGCATGAATGTGTGTAAGAAACCAGAGACCCTGCTAGTAAGTGCATGCGTATTAGTGAGGAACCATCATTCTTGCATGTGTGTGTGTGTGTGTGTGTGTGTGTGTGTGTGTGTGTGTGTGTGTGTGCTTGTGTGCAATCAGGCAACAGCTGCAAGCCAATGCATGTAGCTCTGTGGTGTGCCGCAGCCCTGGCATGTCGCTGCACATGCACCTGTGATGCGCTGGGGCGCTGGCATGCAATGCATATGCTATTGTGGTGAATGGAGCCTAGCAGATCCAGGTAGCTACAAGGTTGAGGAAACAGCTCACCATGCATAAATTGGGGTCAGAGGGCTAAAATGGTATTGAACGGTCACATCTGCAAATGCACAGTTTACAAGCCATTGATGTCTACCCCCACCATAATGGGGTGACCCTTCACAAGGGCACGCTATGAAACGGGACAAATGGCTAGCATACATTTGCATCATGTACTGAGTACCTGGGTACACAGCACTACCACCTTACTGTTGAACAAGGCAGCATCACTGATGATGGTGTCACAAAATGTTATGCCCTGGCAGTCCCAGAACTCAGAAACTCCCCCTTCGTCCTCATCAACCGCATTGCCCTTGCTACCCTGTCTACCAGCTATGAATGGATGGGCCTCTTCCTCTAGCCGCTTAGCCGCTAAGGAAAGCATGATTGAATGATCAATAAGCGGTTGATGCTACACACCTCATTGGAGTTCATATACTCATAGCCCTCCCCTTCATCCTCCTCATCGGCGCCTCCCTCATCCCGGATCTGAGCTAGCTGCCGTGCGAGCTGCTGCAGGTCCACCTCAGCCCCTTGCTCATCATATGGACCCTTTTCCGCCTGTGCCTTCAGGCTGTTCAGCAACTGAGTTGAGTAGGCAGTGGAGCCTACTCCACTGTCACCTGGGCCCTGGCCACTGCTGCCGGCCTGAACCTGTGAAGGGGCACAACAAGGAACTGGTGTCAAAGGCACTTGATTGGGAGCTGTGCCCACCCTGCTGTCAGCTGGGCCTTGGCCGCTGCTGCTGGCCTGAACCTGTGAAGGGGCGCAGCAGGGAACTAGTGTCAAAGGCAGTTGAGTATGCAGCAGTGCCCACTCCACTGTCAGCTGGGCCCTGGCCACGGCTGCCGGCCTGTGCCTGTGAAGGGGCACAACAAGGAAACAGGTGCCCATCAGCACCCAGCCTACCAGGCCTCATGCAAAGAGTCTGGTGCGTCTTGCTGACCATGCTGGCGGTGCTTCAAAGTCTTGTGTCTGAATAAGGATGAGTTGTGGGCAAGGACCTCAAAGAAAAGGAGCAGGAACATACTAAGCGTGTCAAAGCAAGGGAAGCTCTATTGGAGATGCGCAGACCTGGGAAAGCTGCAAATACATGGCAGCTTAGCATGCAGCAAGTTCTTGCTCCACGCTCGACAGCTGCATCCTCCTGCGTAACCCAACATGCATACTGCTGTTCAAGTCATGCACCCCACACACCTGCCGCGGAGCTTTATTCACATGGTGCGCCCTAGCACTGGGCAATAGCTGCAGGCCATGTTGCCTGATGCCTGGCTTCTGCTGCACAGACAGAGCCCCCCTGCTGGCGCAGACAACACCCTTGCTTGGAGCGCAGCCTTCGGTACGCGTGCGCAAGCCCAAAGCATTGCCTCTTTTGCTTTTAATAGGAGGAGGGGAGCTCAGCAGCCAGGTGCAGGACTTGTTACAGAGACCAATGTATGGTGCCATCTGCATCTTTTATGGTTACATAGGACAGCTTACACACAGCATGTAAATCTCCATAAATTCTGGCTGTGGTTGCACAGCTGCATCCTCATTTCGATCACATAGACCCTAAGTCACCCTAAGTTAGGGTCTAGTAACGGAGTGCGGCAGAGAAGGCGAATGCACTGGCACTTTCAAACCCATTATTTCTAATTGTTATTCTTATGACTTTTTAAGAACCATGCAGCTCATCAAACGCTTGCATGCTCGTCATCTGCCTGTGCACTTCCAGCGGGAGCATGCACCTGCTGTGTGCATAACACCATCATCCATATGTAGGGCACCACAGGCAAGGGAGCAAGTTCAGCCAGACAAGAGCCTGAGGTGTCATCCGAGAGGACCAGCTAAATGGGGGGTCCGTTTGTTCGCCACAGCTGACACAGCATCTAGAGGCACGTACCCAGCAGCTGATGCTCCTCCTACCAAGAAGCCACGCCTGAGTGATAAGGAAATAGCGGCACGCATCACAGCAAGCCGGCAACGCAAGGCCTCCCTCCCACAGCACTGCTGCCCTTCCTGTAGCAAGCCTTTGCTGTCGCCGCGCAACATTTATAAGCACGTGTCCCGGTGCTGCCCTGACCTGATGGTAGACCAAGGGGCATGGGAGCAGGTACTTACAAGTGATTCATTGCACTGTGGTGGGTTTTGCACCAAGTCACCGGTTGCATTGCTTCTTGACCGCTGCTGTTTGTGGAAGTTGCAATGATTGAATTGGACTTAAAATCCCAGATAATCCCTCCATTTGCTTCTTGCAGTTAATTGAACTGAGTATAACAAAGGTATTGGCCCTTTTTGCGTCTCTGAAAGAGGTCTCCAGAAGACTTGCTCCATTGACTGTGTGAACGCAATGCGCTACCCACACATAATATTTATGCTAGCATGCTTGCTCCATAGGCTCCCTATTTTTAAGCTCCCAGGATGCACTTGCTTACCTGTATGTGCTGGTCAAAGCCACTCCTGCAAGGAATGATTGCGCAACAATGCTCACATTGCTAACTTCCATGGGTCGGGGCCACACTGCTGACTTGCTACATAATTTTGAAGTCATAGCCCTGTGCACAAGCATTGCACTCCTGGACTTCTAACATGTCGGCCTTGGCATACCTGCAGCACTAAGCCACCTTCAGCAGGGGTTTGACCAATCCACGTTGCCAAACAATTTACCTTTCATGTTAAACGCTTGCAAGCCCTCCTACATGACAATATGTGCATGGCTGGGTGAAAAAGCCGTACAATTGTTTCAGCCCGGCTATGCTCACTTTGGTCACACGAGTGTGCTTGAGAACTGTTCTAAAAGGCCCTAGGCAGCCCAAACGCACCTCAACGTCTACCTCGCGCAAGCCCATCAAAAACAGGATTCAGTGGTCATGCTCAATAACAGCACAATAGCAAGCCCATCACACATTTGTGGTGGCGATGCTTTTTAGAGCATCGCAGTTGTGATGTTTTCTTGCAGGCTACCTAAAAAATATTCAGGTGCTGTGCAGGTTGCACGGCAATGGCGAGGGCACTGAGAGCACATGTACTCACCCTGCCCTCAATAGCATGCCCTTCCTGTACATTGCACCTGAGCGCACGTGCAACCATCCTGCCCTTTCCGTACCATAGCAATGTGCGTTGATGGTCCGCAGCAGGTGGTGTTGCCTGCCCTCCAAAAATGCTGCTCAGGTCCTGCCAAATTTGCCAAGTTGGTCCACAAAGGCATGCTAATTTGCCCATATGCAAAGTCTTAACCGTTAAACCTCATCAACCGTAAGATCTGCTCTTTGCGCATGGTCGATCATACTCTTTAACACATGTAGTCTGCCACATGTTGCTAATGGATGCCATGATAGCTTGCTGGAACGCAAGTCACACCCTTCTCATTCCTAACCACAAGCACTTGCAATGCCAAGCATACTGTGCGCTCATTCCACACCCGCAGGTGGTGCTGAAAGCTGCAGCAAAGGGCGCCAAAGTGGACCATGACGCCATCGCTAGCCTGCTCAAGCAAGCATTCACGATCGAAGAGGCAGCGCGCGAGACAGCTCTGAATTGGACATTCAGGTACGTGCGTGTGTGTGTGTGTGTGTGTGTGTGTGTGTGTGTGTGTGCATTCCTACTCTTGTGTTTAGACCACACTTGTTTGTGCAGCTGCTAGACCAGATCATTCCTGTGAGCGCCCACGCACGACTTTACTGTTTAAAACTGGGCACAAAAGAGGGCGGCTTGGGTCTTGCAACCTCCATTGCAGGGCTCCCTCAATCAGGAAGTGTTTGCTCCTGATCCCTCCTTGAAAAAGGTTATATGAGCGCATTTTTCAAGCTCCAACTGGAGTTTCATATGAGCAGCATGAGAGCGTGCGTCCATCCAAATGAGCATCCCCTGCACAGTTGCCTCTCTACCATTGTCCTCTGAGGCTGGGAATGTAAGAGTGGAGGAGCTGACGCCAAGCTTTACACTAAGCACGCAAAGCGGTGTAGGACTTACAGTGCAGAATTCTCACTTCCGCAGGTCTGGTCTGAAAGATGCACAAGGTCAGCCCATACGCCTTGATTCTTTTGAAGTGGGACGGCGAATGAAGCTGCCTGAGCCAAGGTATGCCTAGCTTTCTTTGCTTGTTTGCTCAAGGTGCACTCTGATAGACCATGTGCATTTGCTACTGCTTTCTTGTTCGTGTTTTCTGATACAACAATAATGATCCATAAAAATCAAAGCTGATGATCTTCTGCTTCATAGCACCCTCGAATAGCGTGTGTGTGTGTGTGTGTGTGTGTGTGTGTGTGTGTGTGTGCACGCAGACGCGCACACCCCCATGTAACGCAGCCATTCTTGCAGTGACTTTAGGGTGGGTAATGTGGGCTGTACGTTCTACAATAACTTTGTTTGGCACTTTTGAGGGATGCTTTGTATTGGCATTTGTCTGGGCTACTTACAAAGTAGCGTGTGCATACACATGTCATTGCAAGGCAACCTTGTTTCAAGCTTCACACATCCTCTGAAGTTCAAGCCATGTTGTATCTCTGCAGGGCGAGCCGTCTGGTGAAGGCAGCCATGCGCGCAGTGCCCCTGGTGGGGGACGACATCAGCGGGTCTGCTCAAGGTGAAGGAGGGCCTGGCCCGCTTGTGGTTGTGCACGAAGATGATGACTTTGTGGCTGTCAGCAAGCCGCCAGGCATTCTGTCTTGCCCAACGCACAGGTGAGGATGGTTTAAGGTGAAGGAGGGCCTGGCCCGCTTGTGGTTGTGCACGAAGATGACGACTTTGTGGCTGTCAGCAAGCCGTCAGGCATTCTGCCTTGCCCAACGCACAGGTAAGGTGGTTCAAGGTGAAGGTGGGCCTGGCCTACTTATGAATATGCATGATGGTGACTCCGCAAGCTGTCAGCAGACTGCCAGGTGACCTTTCCTGCCCAATGCACAGGTGAGTATAGAGCAAGGTGTAGGAGGGCCTGGCCTGCTTGTGATTGTGCATGATGGGATTATTTTGTGGCTTTCAGCAAGCTGCCAGGTATCCTAACCCTGTCCAATGCACAGGTGAGTATGTGTGCATTTTGGGTACACATTTCTGACATGTACATAGTTGAGGCATCCTGAGTGTGCATGAATGAAATGCGGCTCTGGAGGCAGCTGTGAAGGGAAGCAAAGCTGGGGCAGGGAGCAGCCAGGCGACTGTATGCAACTCTGTACGCTCTGTGAGTGTGGAGGGTGATGGTGCTCTGATTTTGAGCAAATCACCAAAGACCGCCTTATGCCTATACTGCCACACATCTCCATGAGCCTGAACCACCAGAACTCCTCTTTGGCCCAGCTGCCAAGCATCCATATCAGGGCTGTGCCAGTACGGTGGTACGGTATGGTACGATAAAGTACGGTACGGTACCGAACTTCGATGTTTTACCGTATTCTACAAATTTGCCACCGTATATACGGTCAAATACGGTACGGTGTACGGTACGGTCCGAAGAATTTTGGGCCACAGGCCTTCCCCTCTTTTTGGCCTATAAATGGGCAAATCGTTCAATTCGAAGGTTGTGAGACTTCAAAGTAAAAAGCTTCAATGCTAGTCTAGCCCTAACACTGCTGAAGCTGCCTGCCCTCAGCCATTTCAGCCCTGCTGCTGCTGTTGCTGCTGCTCCTGCTGCTGCTCCTCCTGCTGCTGCTGCTCCTCCTGTTGCTGCTGCTGCTGCTGTTACTCCTCCTCCTCAGTGGTCTTGATGGTGTCCAGCCATGCTGCGAACCCTGTCCTCTGCTCAGCTGAGTTGCCTCCACACCCATGCCTGCCTGCCTTCTTGCCTGGCTGCACTGCAACATGACCCAGCGGAAGGCCTGTGGTAGGAGGGGCCATGAGGGACTGAGGGGAGGGCAGGCTACTGCTCCCCAGAGCCACCCCTCGCTCTCTTCTGATTGATTTGCGTCTTAAATTCAAGGAGATTTAATTCAGAGTTATAGCGATGTCGTCTTAAAGGGAAAGGGAGGGGTGCGGGATGGCTTATTGGGCGGGGACGGGAGAAGTACGGTCCCACCGAACAGGTCGATTTTGACCGTACTGGCCAAGGACCGTCTTTTTACGATAACAGACCGTACCGTACCGTACCGTACCGTACCGTACCGTACCGAAGTTAGGTCCCCTATTTTGCTAATACGCCGTTCTGGCACAGCCCTGATCCATATAGGCTTAAGCCGCCCAGTGCCCTATCATACCTGAGCTGCCAAGCATCTCATGCCTAAGCTGCACAGTGTCCCCTCATGCTTCATTTGCCAAGTAGCTTCATGTGCCTGCACCACCAGACCTCCTTTCTGGCCTAGCTGCCAAGCATCTAATCAGGCCTAGGCTGCCCAGTGCCCTTTTGTGCCTAAGCTACCCAGTAAATGCTCACAAGCTTACATAGGGAGCGCACCAAACGTGTCTCATGCATGGAATTGCCGGTGCACCAAGCGGAAGCAACTGAAGTTATCTCATTAGACTGCAAGCATGTCTTTGGCACATTGCGCACCACCTGACTTAGGCTGGTTGATCCCTTGCTTCCCCTCCTATCTAATCAAATCCTATTGCCAGGAGCACCCCATCAAACCCGCTTCATGCTACATCACAGGTGGAGGGGCGGCAGCATGGTCAACCAGATGATCACGTACATGAAAGGCCAGAACCCGCACGTGCTCCATCGCTTGGATATGGACACCAGCGGCCTGCTCCTGTTTGCCAAGAACTCTGACGTGGTGCCCGGCGTGCACAAGCAGTTCAGGTGGGCAACGCGTGCGTGGGTGCAGTTGTGCACAAGCGGCTGTTTGCCAAGATCTCTGACGTGGTACCCGGTGTGCACAAGAAGTTCAGTTGGGCAATGCGTATGTGGGTGCAGTTGTGCACAAGCGGCTGTTTGCCAAGAACTCTGACGTGGTACCCGGTGTGCGCAAGCAGTTCAGGTGTGGATGCGTTCGTGGGTGCTCAGGCGTGCACAAGCAGTTCAGGTGTGGGCTACGCGTATGTGGGTGCAGTTGTGCACAAGCGGCTGTTTGCCAAGAACTCTGACGTGGTGCCCGGTGTGCGCAAGCAGTTCAGGTGCGGATGCGTCTGATAACTGTAACTCCATATCTTTAGGCAACACCATACAAGCAATATACTTACCTGAAAGCTCTCAAATTCGTCATAATCGATTTTGTCGTTATAATAGTATGCAGACCTGGCAGAATTATTGAGAAACAGTGCTGCTTCTCAATTATTCTGCCAGATCTGCTTACTATTTTAGCGGCAAAGTGGACTATGATGTACCTGGGAGCTTTACACTGTGAATGCAGGCGTGCGCAATTGCGGCATGCGTCCGTAGGTGCAGGCGTGCACAAGCAGTTCAGGTGCAGGACACGCGTCTGTGGGGGCAGGCTGCGGGTGCTCAGGCATGCACAAGCAGTTCAGGCACGTGACGCATCACTCACTTGGAAGTCGCTCGTGCTCAAGCCCCTCTAGATGGCAAGGGCTGCATGGCCAGAAGCACACAGACACATCACTGACACTAGAAATACTCGTGCTTGAGCCCCTCGAGGTGGCAAGGGCCGCATGGCCAGAAGCAGCATGCATCCACCTCCTCGAACTGCTTGTGCCATAGGCTTGCCATAAACTGCAGGTTTGCCATGCTGCATTATTTGCTCTAACGCGCAGGTGTGCCGCAGTGTGCAGCTACGCCACTGTGTGCAGCTTGCTGGAATGTGCATGTCACTCAGCTTCTCCCTGTGACACCCATTCTTATGCCATGCTGTGCAGGAACCGCACCATCAGCAAGCTGTACCTCTGTATCTGCATGGGATGCCCTGAGGAGGTGCGCTGAGGAGGTCTCCCTTAGTGTGTGTATGATTTTTGACTTGCTAGCACTATGGGGTAGCTGCTGTGATGCATGCCAAATTTGTATGCTTTGGCTGTGAAACATCCTCAGGCCTTTTCACATCTGCAGCACAAGCTGGGCAGAGAAGGATACAGGGATCCTGCTGATTACTCTTGTGACAGGGCGTGCACATGCACGCGTACAAGTATTGCTGCAAGTACAAACGCATGTGTGCGCGCACAGACATACACACACACACACACATACACACACGTGCGCGCGCACACACACTCACACGCACCACGCCGTACATGTGCACCTTTTCAGGCACGGTTTGAGGTGGATGCCCCTATAGCACATCACCCAACCATCGACATCGCGCGTGCTGTGGGACCTGGAGGCAAAGAAGCCAGGACAAGCTTTGCTGTAATCTGTTCCAACCCACATGCAGTGCTGCAACCAGAAGGAGATGGAGGATCCGGCTTCTCTCATGGTGTGTATTCCGCTTAAAATTATGTAATTACAATGTGTCAAGGGACTGGGTTCCAACCCACACACAGTGTTTTAAGCAGGAGATGCAGGGCCCGATTTCTCTCACGGTTTTTGTCGGCTGTGCAGTGATGTGAGCATATTGTGTCAGGGGGCTGGTTTGAGTCCCGCCAGAGCTGCTGCAGCCCGCGCACTGTGAGCATGCGCGCACACGCACACACACCGTGGCGCAGCCTGAGGAGCATGGCTCAATCTGAGTGGCAGTGAGTGCTTAGAGGGCTGGCCCCAGATCCGTATGTTGATGCCGTGCTTCCATGGTTTCAGTGCAATAAGATCCGTACGTGCACCAAAAATCACTGACCTGTGATCATCCCTTGACCTTTGAATATTAGCAGCAGCCTGAGCCTGTCTGTGCTGATGCCTGACATTCTTCCTGAAGCATGACTCTGTTGACTGTGAATGCAGGGCTGCTCTTTGACTTACAGTCATATCTTAGTGGATCCAGCAGCCTGGACATGGGCCAGGAGCAGAACCTGGCTGTTGCTGCCACTGCCATTGGCGAGGGCAGCTACATGCCTAAGAGCAGTAGGAGCGTTATCGATGGTGACGGCGGCATCGCTACTGCCATTGGCGAGGGCAGCTATTTGCCAGAGAGCAGTAGGAGCATGAGCGATGGTGACGGCATCGGTGCCTTGGACAGCAGTGTCCTGGGTCTGGACGCTGGGTGGGATGGTAGGAACGATGTGAGCAGGAGCCCAGGGGGCAGCAGCCTTGACGCACATCAATTCAGCGCCAGTGATTCGGAGGTGGAGTGGAGCAGCGATGACGATGAAGTAGGCAGCAGTACCAGCACCAGCAGCAGTACAGGCAGCTGTATGGGCGGCAGCGGCATTGAGTACGGTAGGGGCAGGGACAGGCGTGAAGAGGACCCTGCAGGGGCGAAGATCAGTGATCCAGCTGTGTTTGAGTACGGCTTGCAAGGACCAGATGGTGATAGCGCCAGCAGCACAAGCAGCAGCAGCAGCAGCAGCAGCACCGTCGCTGGTGCAGTTGCTGATGGGCAGCAGCATCAGCAAGATATTAGCAGAGGCAGCATCAGCAACGTCCCTGGTGCGGCAGTCAATAGGCAGCAGCACCAGTACCAACAGCAGCACCAACAGCAGCAACAGCAGCAACAGCTCATGGGCGCCTCCCTGGTGGCGTGTGCGCCTCATTCCGGCAGGACCCACCAGATCAGGCTGCACATGGCCCATGCTGGCCACCCTCTGCTGGGAGATGAGCTGTACGGCATCAAGGTAGTGTCAGTGTCAGTGAGTAATGGCAGTAATTAATTAGGTAATTAGGTAGTAGTAGTAGCAGTAGTAAGTAATGGTAGTGAATGACAAGGTAATGGCAGCAGTAGTAAGTAATGGCAGTAAATGATAAGGCCCTGGAATGGTTGTGAGTTCCTGTTGGGTCGGCACTAGTTGGTGCCCGCACAGGCTGGCAGAGCCGTGGCACAACAGCACGCGCATTAATGGATTGCGTGCCAAACAGGGCTGCCCAGCTGCTGGGTGCTGTGTTTTAGGGCACGTATAACCCGCTTAAAACCTGTATGTAGGCACAACAGGATGCGCTCTCACAGACTGCATGCCAAACAGGGCTGCCTAGCTGCTGAGTGCTGTGTTTTAGGGTACGCTATAACCTGCTTGTGACCTGCATGTAGGCACAACAGCACGCGCACAAATGGATTGCGTGCCAAACAGGGCCCAGCTGCTGGGTGCTGTGTTCTTTTAGGGTACGCTATAACCTGCTTGTGACCTGCATGCAGGTGTTTTACACTCCCTCGCTCTAATGTACGCTGGTCAACACGTAGGCGGCCTTACACGCCCTCACTTCAATGTACGCTGCTGGTCAACACACTCAGTCTGCAGCAGCCTGTGCATCATGGCTGCCCACTTCATTCTTGGTTGCAGGGCCCCTGGATAGATCACTCTGCTTCAGCTGCACTATCTTTGCAAGCAGGTACAGCTATGTAACCTTCACCTTGGTTGCAGGGCCCGGGAATCAAAAGGCAAGCCCTGCATGCAGCTGGCACGGACTTCTTGTTGCAGGGCTTCTGGATCAATCAATCTGCTTCAGCTGCACTATCTTTGCAAGCAGGTACAGCTACGATTCTTTAACCTTGGTTTCAGGGCCCCTGGATCAAAAGGCAAGCCCTGCATGCAGCTGGCATGGACTTGGAGCATCCTGTTGGGAGGCACCGTGTGCGCTTCTTGGCCCCCTTGCCTCAAGACTTCTGTGCAGCCTTACAGCAGCTGGGCTTGATCCAGGGGGATGGTAGTGGGAAAGGCTGTGGTTTGCAAGAGGGGGACCTGATGGGCCACGAGCAGCTGCTGGAAGCGGTGGACACCGCTTGGCGGCAGCTGGCAAAGTAGCGTGCCGCAGTCTGACTTCACAACTGCTAATATGCAAACCTTTCACAACTACGATTATGCAAAATGAGTAACAATGTTTGAAGCATTTTTGTGTAGTGTCATGCCAGATCACTGCAATAAAAATTAGATTAACCTGGAGCTGACCATCTGAACTTGAATTCAAATCTCCCTCATTGCTTAGCATTTGAGAAGAAACAAATGTAGGCTACAAGGTACAACAAAATGCTATGATGAAGGTAAAGGCAGACTGGTTTGGCCATGGACGGTTAGATTCTACACCTCAAGATGTCAAGAATCAATTCATCGGCTCCCATACAGCTTCAAAACCTTCACATGCACATTACAATGCACTACACACCAGATGCTTTAAAAAAAGAAAAGAAAAGACTCCGCTGGTAGTGATGTCACAGCCAGCATGATGAAGGAAAAGGGCATGCGCAGGTGCTAACACCACGCTGCCCCCCAGCAGAAAGCTAAGCTGCTGGATGTGTGTTTAGTGAGGATCTGGAGGGTTGCGTGCGTCAGCACGTGTCCCTGAAACATTGTCAATATGTCTCTGTAGGGCATGTCTTGTGTTTATGAGTTTTGTCGCGTATTTGATGGAGATGCTTTACTAGGTTTCCACTGGCAACCCTTTTGCATAAGGTCGTCCCCACCATTGGACCTCCCGAAATCTGGCCTTTCTTATTCGGAATGCCACTGTAAGCCGGTTATTAGAGAGTAAGTATGTTTAGGTCAGGATCAGTCAGGATCAGCTTATAAGGGGCCTATTTAGGGTCATTGATTGTCCTTTTACAGGGTATTCATGTAAAATACTGTTGGGTAAACTGTCAAGAGCAAAATCACATGGCCACCAGCACCCATGAAGCACAAAAGTGAGATAACTAACAGCTGTTGGCGGACTGCGGCAACCACAACAACTCGGTTTAAAAGACAATCTTGAAAGACAGTTTGGCCCAGCATAGCGGTTTGCATTGCCGTGCACTTACTCCGAACCTTTACTATCCCTCCAGAGGGGGGCGACGGAGCAAAAGTCCGGAAAGGTTCCTTTCTTGGCTCGAACTATGTTTATACAATACAAGAAGGTGGTCGGAAAAGTTTTGAGGTCAAACGTATGTCTGGGTGCTCTGGGGTGGAAGTTGGCCTCGTTTTTGGCGTAGATCAACCCAAATTGCGCTCACCAGGGCCCAGCCACGGGTCCAAAATCATTAAAAGTGCTATAAAAACATTTCTTGTACAATATAAAGTAATCGTGGGTGTATAATTGTTGGTTTGGTGGGAGTCGATTTTTGGGCCTGTTTGGCTGTCTTTTTTCTTAGGGAAATGGCTGAAAATCCACATCTGACCAATCACTGGGTCATTCCACTCCATTTATTTTGCAATGATATTTATTTGGTGTATGGACCCCAAATCACTAAAAATCACTCAATTTGGGCCAGTGGGTGATCTGGGGTGGATATCTGGCTGTGAAGAGTAGGGCTCACGACGCAGCCGATTTGGCATGGGCGCCCCAACGGGCATCTTTCAAGATCAGCTGCTATGGCTAGCTACCCATGGGTACTGAGTTTGACAGGTGCCCGTTGGGGCGCCCATACCCTGGGAACCTTTGAAAAGCATACCCATTTTGGGCCTTCGTCGCCCCCTTCTGCTATCCCTCCATCTATCTATTTTACAAGGAGCAAGAGCCAAGGAGAAGAAGCTTCTGTGGCCGTCCCTTTTTTTCACAACCGGACTGGACCTCAGGCTCCAGAGGCTCTGCCTGTCTACATATTATACACATTGCTCATCTGCCCCCACTCTGGCAAGAACTGTGCCCATTGAGGACCTCAGCCAGCCCTATCTGGGTAGTACCGCTTAGCTGTAGCACAGTGGCACAAGGCCAGGCCCATCGATCCACTTAACCCTTGCTAGACGTACTAAATTTCCGCCACTTACTTGGAAGAAAGAATTGAAGAAGAAAAAGGAGAGAAGGGATTGGTTTAAAGATGTTCAGTGCAAGAGCAGCTGTTAACAAATTGTGAAAAAGACCTCTACCCGTTCCCCTCTCATCGTCAGCTCAATCCACTTGGCATGAGCACGTCAGCCTTAACCGTGACATTGACACTTCCAGTGAAACCACACTTGTTTCACAGTTAACTCTTATCTTACGCATCTCGCTGTTACAAACAAAACTTTATTCTGCCGCAAAAGCGTCATTTGCACCAAAATCAGTGGTGACAATAGGTGCCCACTGGATCACAGGAAACATCCTGGCTAATAAGGTTCTGAAAGCAAAGCAGTAGAATGCAAGCAAGCTTACATATGCTCAGAGCAGTTGAACTGAACACGTAAGGATGGATGGAAGAAGAGCGACACCAGGCCCATGTGATGACTATGCTTCCTAGCAACCAACATTGATCCAAAGGCTGCTTAGGTGCTGCAGCAGCATTGCCTTGGACGTGCACGGTATGCAACATTGAGCAACAAGTGCTTGTATATTGCAGTATTGCTACCCCTCACATGACATGCAGTGCAGCACAGTCCCCAAACAACTCTCCGTGATCGTGAGCTCCAATACCCAGTTGCCGCTGCTGCTAATGCCACTACTGCTGATGATGCTGATGGTGCTGATGATGAGGACGATGATGATGATGCCACTGCTGCTGTTGCTGCCCCTGCTCCTGCTCCTGCTGCTGCAGGTCATGCTGCTCCAGCTCGTTCACACGGTAAGGTATCCACGACAGGAGCTCATCACAGCACTCTGGTGCCAAGAAGTCTGTGAGCGCTCGGCAGCCGCCCCCACAGCTGCCCTGCTCCTCTTGCTTGTACCTCTCTGGGGCAGACATGACGGCTGACAAAGAGCGGTGCACAAACCATATGGCAAGGAGCACGCACCCAGTGACCTATGCGAGTCCAAGACATGCGGCTTATGTGAAGGGATGTCCGTAAGAACCAGAGAAAGCAGCAGTCCTAGAGAAAGGAGCAAGAACGTCATGTTGACTCAGCAGCAAAAGACATGTGAGAGCTTCTTACTGAAGTTATTGCAGAAAGACTGCGTGCAGACACCTCAGATGGCTAACGCCTTCAGTTAAGGGCAAGATCTGACACTATTAAGCAACTATGGTGCTACACTCTACACATAGCAACCTATGTACACATAGCTTGAGCTTACACAATGCAGCAGACAGCCGCACAGTCAGCTTATCTTGCTGCATTCTATACACAAAGCATTCTGTGTACACGTAGCTTGAGCATACACAATGCAGCAGACAGCCGCATGATTAGCTCACCTTGCTTGCATTCTATACACAAAGCATTCTGTGTACACGTAGCTTGAGCATACACAATGCAGCAGGCAGCTGCATGATTAGCTCACCTTGCTTGCATTTGAGCTGCCGCCAAAGAGGCGCCATTCCACCTGCATATGGGTTCAAATGGTCAGGGGTATGTAACGGCTTCATGAACTTGGGCAAGTACTGTTGTGACCACCAGCAATCATTAGACTGTGCTTTAGGCAAATGGCATAGCAGCAACTAAGAGAAAAGCTTCCTTGCTTTAGAGAGAAGCATCCACATTGGCAATAAAGAGGTTAGCTGTCACTGGAATGTCACCCTCAGCTGAAAGATACTGCAGATCTAGCCCAGGTTGGGGAAAGGATAGTAAGTGTGCTGTGCAGCTATCCAAAAATTTCAATGATGTGTTACCTAGACATTGCTGATAATCTTGCAATGATGTCCTCACCTAGGCTACCCAAGACCAGCAAGTAAGTAAGCTTAGACCCCCCACTGCAAACGTTTGTGATCCTCAATGCAGGA
>QAXF01003560.1:8897-21722 GCA_004335645.1 Dunaliella sp. WIN1
GCCTATAATAGGGGCACGGTACTTCCTGTAGTAGGGAGGCAAGACTTCCTATAATAGGGACGCAGGTCTTCCTCACCAGAGCCCAAGTGTGTTGCCATGTCTTTGAAGCGCAATTTTCCTTCTGCAGCCAAATTACTGCGTATTACAGCTTATGCAGCAAACGCTTGCATATCTGTTCCCCTGAAATTATAACCCTCATGAAGATGACCTTGCATGTTCAGTGTTGAACTCTTCACCCAGCTTGGATAGCTTTTCAGTGCTCCTTTCATCATGGGAAATTGCCATCATTGTCTTTACTCCTTTTGCTTCCATGTGCAGGGACTTGTACGTCCTCATCATGAATAAAGCGGTGAGCGTACCCCTGGCTTGGACTTTTATCTTTTTGAATGTAGTGGACGGATAAAACTCTGAAAATTCACAGTGGTTCACACATGAAGCTGAGCAATGGCTTTGGCGCTCGCCTTTGACATTCTGTCTTGCGTCCTGCCTAGGAAGGTGCCCAGGAGTCTAGCCTGTGAGTGCATAATTCAGCTTCTTGCCGTCACTGAATCTGGCAAGTCTTTGAATATCTCTGTGTTACAAATTATCTTTGCGTACAAATTAATTCTGGCAGGTCTCTGAATTTCTCCGTGTTACAACTGGACTCACAATTTATTGAGGAGGGAAATGCGCTGGTTACAACAATCGTTGCCTGAGAGAACCTCCCGTCAATTTGAACAGTGCAATGGTATGCAAAGGTCAGTTATGGAAAATTGTACTTCTTCATGTTTCAAACTCAGGGTTCACAATCACCCGGGCACCTTGTGCTGTTCAAGAAAGCTCTGCATCAGTTACTGGGTAAGCGCTGGCATACGACCCCCACCTACCTTTGTTATCACAGATAGTACAAAGCTATCAAGCTCATGTGCCAGGGTTTCTGCAAGCTGATGAGCAGCAGCAATTCCAGCAGCAGCAGCAAAGGACCCAGCACCAGCAGCAGTCCTACCAGCAGCAGCAGCAGCCGCAGCAGCAGCAACAAGGACAACCTCAGCAGCAGCAGCAGCACTCAGCACCACCGTCCAGATCTATGTGGTCTGAATTCACATCCAAGCAAACTTACACCAAGTGGGGCATTGGCAGCCCTACCACTCACATGCCCTGCCCCTCGGTCGCTGTCCAAGCGCCCCACACACACAGTAGCCTTGCCACCCACATGCCCTGCCCCTCAGTTGTTTCCCAGACACCACCACACACACAGCATAGCCCTGGCCCATCATGTGCAGCACCGAGCACAGGTGTCAAAAGCCCCTCTGGCTACAGCTTGCCTGTTAGCCCTGTGGTTGCCACAGCTGCAGCCGTCCCTCTGTCCGATGATGCGGCCGTCCCTCTGTCCGATGATGTGAGGGGGGTTAAGGGTGTGCAGCAGTTCTCCAACCAGTGGGGCCAGCAGCAGGCTCTGCAGAAGCAAGCTCACCAGCAGCAGCAGCAGCAGCAGTATCAGCTCGCCAATCAGTGGGGCCAGCAACAGGGGTCACCAGGGCAAGTACAGCAGTACCAGCAGCAGCAGCAGCAGCAGCTGCAGCACCAGCTCCCCAATCAGTGGGACCAACAGCAGGCTCTGTGGGAGCAAGCTCACCATCAACAGCAGCAGTACCAGCAGCAGCTGCAGTACCAGCTCTCCAACCAGTGGGACCAACAGCAGGCTCTGCGGGAGCAAGCTCACCATCAACAGCAGCAGCGGGGGTCACTAGGGCAAATTCAGCAGCTGCAACAGCAGCCCAGTCCGTGCATGCTGGATGGAGGGTCATTGGGAAGGCTGCTGAGCTCGCAGGAAGTTGCTGACGCCTACAAGAGAGGCATCCTGGTGTACAACCGGATTGGAAAGACGTGCAACTTGTGGAAGGTGCGCACAATTTTGGGCTGTGGTGCATTGGGTGCAAGGAGGCTTAAGCCTTGAGCTCGCTGGCTGCATACCCTTGCTGGCTTTGGTCCCTTTACTTTGTTCAGGCAAGTGATTTGGTGAGGGAACACTGCGTAGCTTGACTTATTGGCTAGTACTGCTGGTGTGCGCCTGCGTATGCACATGTGACGTAATAAAAGGTGCGTTGCGCCCCTCTTGCCCTTTACAGTGCAATTGCAGAGTGTGTATGTCAATTGCACTCAGTATGCTGCTTTTATGAGAAGCAGGTCTATATGAGAGAAAGCAGGGTACGTGAATGGCACTGAATTTGTACTCGTGAATGGCCATTAAATGTGTACTCATGAAATTGGCCACGTTGCAACGCAGTCAGGGTAAGTGATGCAGCAAGGTCTAAAAGATCACTCAATGTGGCACACTTGTACATGGTTTGTATAGAAGCTTTCGATCAGGCTTATACAACAACTACTGGTCTCAGTCGTACTTTGTCAGATGAAAACAAGCAGAGCAACTGGGGTTCCTTCCATGCCATGTTGATTCAATGTCAAGGTGATGACAAGCAAAGCAACTGGGGTTCCTCCCACGCCATGTTGATACTTTGTCGAGATGATAGTAAGCAAAGCGACTGGGGTTTCTTTTGCACCATGTTGGTTCTATGTCGTTAGCACCGTGAGGTGCAGAAGGACCAGGAGCATGTTCAGGGACATGTGCGACTTGCTTGAGCCTCAAGTTGAGGCAAGAAGGCCTCAATTGAGGCAAGGAGGAGCAAGAAGAAAGGAAGTAAGCTAGAAGGAAGCTGTAGATAACCAGGAGTATGTACAGGGAACATGTATGACTTCCTTGAGGCAAGAAAAAGCAAGAAGAGAAAAATAAGCTAGAAGCAAGCTTTAGATAACCAGGAAGTACAAGAACGGAAGAGAAGGGAAGGGGAATCAGAGATGAACAGGCCAACTGATTCCTCATTTCACCCGCAACTCCAAGGACCAGTGCAATTGTGCATAGAGCCCAGACACCCCCTTGATACCTGCAGCCTAACCTAGTTCAGCAACAAGCCAAAGCTCCTGATATTGTGCATGTCCTGAAATGCAAACTTGCAGCTGTGGGCTGACCTTGAAGGGGCTGGCTCAGGCAACGCGCGCCAGTTGGCACACCTGAACATGGTGTTCATGCATGCTTGCAGCTGTGGGCCGACTTTGAAGGGACTGGCTCAGGCAGCGCACGCCAATTGGCACACCTGTACATGGTGTTCATGCATACTTGCAGCTGTGGGCTGACCTTGTAGGGGCTGGCTCAGACAGCGCACGCCAGCTGGCACACCTGATCATGGTGTTTATGCGTGCTTGCAGCTGTGGGCCGACCTTGAAGGGGCTGGCTCAGGCAGCGCACGCCAGTTGGCACATCTGTACATGGTGTCCTTGGATGCCTGCAAGACTGGGTTCCTTCCTGAGCTACCTATGGGCTTGGACCCCAAGCACTGTGTGCGCATCCAGCGCCACACACCAGTGTGGGATCTGAGCAGGGATCAGCAGAGGCAGGCACAGGAGGTGAGGTGTGCGAGGGCTTGCGCTTAGTTCATAGATAATGTGCAAATTCCAGTTGTAGCTGCGTAGCTGTATTTTGTTTGACGTGCCAGACCGTGAGCAAGCAGCAGCAGAGGCAGGCATAGGAGGTGAGGTGTGCGAGGGCTTGCTGTTCTATGTGCAAAGTCCAGTTGTAGCTGCGTAGCTGTGTTTTGTTTGACGTGCCAGACCGTGAGCAAGGAGCAGCAGAGGCAGGCATAGGAGGTGAGGTGTGTGTGGGCTTGCGGTTCTATGTGCAAAGTCCACTTGTAGCTGTGTAGCTGTGTTTCGTTTGACGTTCCAAACTCACGACTATGTGGATCTAGCAGTGTGTTTACCTCTTAGCAGTGTGTCTCCCTTTTGTGCTTACCTATTGATATTAGCAGTGTACTCACCACCACCTGTCTGCCACACAAATAATGATATTAGCAGTGTGCTTACCTATGTGCTTTCCTATTGATATTAGCAGCGTGCTTACCACTTCCTGTCTGCCACACCTATTGATATAAGCAGTGTGCTTACCACCACCTGTCTGCCACATAAATAATGATATTAGTAGTGTGCTTACCTATGTGCTTACCTATTGATATTAGCAGTGTGCTCACCACCACCTGTCTGCCACACAAATAATGATATTAGCACTGTGCTTACCTATTGATATTAGCAGTGTGCTTACCACCTCCTGTCTGCCACACCTACTGATATAAGCAGTGTGCTTACCACCACCTGTCTGCCACACAAATGCACAGGAGCTCAGACAAGGGGGCGGCAGGCAGCTGTCTTTGGCTGGGAGGCTCTACTTATGGGCCCTGGGTAACCCAGACAGGTGTGTGTGTGTGTGTGTGTGTGTGTACTTGGTGGATCCTCCACTTTTCTTGCGCTTATGGGTCTATTAGGCTTATCAAGTCAGTTGACTTGTAATTTGAAAAGTATGGAGTTGGATGAATTAGTCTCAACATCTTTCTCACAAGTTTCTGAATCCCCTCAATTTGGAGCTCTCTGTACCAGCACGCTGTATATGATCCGTATGAGATCACAGTGAGGAACACCCACAAGACAGTCACCCTTGTCCTTGTCACTTGCTTGTTGTATGCTTCTTTCAGTCTGCTTGTATGCTTCTTATGGTCTTCCTGCTTGAATGCTTCTATCAGTCTTCCTGCTTAAATGCTTATCTCTGTCTGCTTGTATGCTTTCTATAGCCTTCCTTCTTGATTGGCTCTCTCAGTCTGCTTGTATGCTTCTTCCAACCTTCCTGTTTGAAAGCTTCTTTCTATCTGCTTGTATGCTTTTTACCAGAGGGGGCTGACGAAAGAAAATCTAGAAATGATCCTTTCTTGACTCTAATCTTGTTTTTACGCTATTTGAAGGTGGGCAGAAAAGTTTTGGGGTCAAACGGATGTCTGTGTGCGCTGGAGTGGAAATCAGCCTCGTTTTTAGCCTAGATCAAACTAGTTCGCGCTCACCAGGGCCCAGCCACGGGTCAAAAAACATAAAAAATGTTATTGAGACATTTCTTAAATAATAATATTTAATCGTGGATGTATAAATGCTGGTTTGGAAGGGGTCGATTTCTTGGCCTGCTTGGCTGGTTTTTTTCTAAGGGAAGTGGCTGAAAATCCACAAATGACAAACCACTGGGTCTTTTCACTCCAGTTCTTTTGCAATGATATTTATTTGGTGTATGGATCCCCAAATTAATAAAAATCACCCAATTTGGGCCAGTGGGTGACCTGGGGTGGAGATCTGGCTGTGGAAAGTAGGGTTCACGCCGCGGCCATTTACGCATGCTGCCCGTGACCGGCAGTTATCAAACTCAAGTGCTTTAGACACCATCCAGAATTAAGTTTGAACATTGCCCACCAAGGGCAGCATGCCCTATGATCATTTTAAAAGCATACCCATTTTGGGCCTTCCCGTCAGCCCCCTCTGGCTTTTTACAGTCTTTCTGCTCGAGCGCTTCTTTCAGTCGGCTTGTGGGCTTCTTACAGCCTTCCTGCTTGAGTGCTTCTTCCAGTCTGCTTGTATGCTTCTTACAGCCTTCCTGCTTGAATGGTCCTTTCAGTCTACTTGTATGCTTCTCACAGTCGTCCTGCTTGAACGCTTCCTGCAGTCCTCCTGCATCGAATGAGGTGGAGCTGGATCCAGACCTGCTGTGTGTCCCTGGAGCTGAGGACCCTGAGGTACTAGACCTTTGCAGACTAGTGCAACAGCACTGGCGCCAATCCTGGACCTCTTTGAAGGTAAGGTCAAGGTTTTAATTACATGGCCTAATTACATGGCGTGTACCTGCCTACAAGGGCAGCTTAGCTAAAACAGGAGACGCCTGCAACCAAAGACCAATAAAGACAAGAGGGAAGGCAAAACAGGCTATATTTGAAGGTAGGCTCATGAGGCAACGGTCGAGTGGGGCTGGCGTGTTTGGCTTGCAAACACTGGAGGAAGACACGTGGATGCTGCAGAGGGTGGTGAGATGGATAATTCTGGGCGGCATTGATAGCATGCTCATGTGGCAAAGGCTGTGTGGGGCTAGCGTGCCTGGCTGACACATGCTGGGAATTGCGTTTGCTGCAAAGCTTACTGATATGGGGTAATCCTGGCCACCAGTAAAGGTGAGCCCATTGGGGCAGAAGATGTATGTGTGTGGGGGGGAGGGGGGGTAGCATGTTTGGCTGGCAAACACTGGGGAAGTAAGCTGGAAAAACCATTGGGCTCCTGCTAACGGCAGAGCAGTGCTGGTCAGCGTTTTTTAAGATTAACCCATGAGGACTGACTACCTAGGGGCAGTGTGTCTGCTCAAAAGTGGAGATAAACAACAGGCTGCAGCTAGTTGGATTGATGTGCGCTGAAGGGACTGCGCACAATTGGCGTACACAATGCATACCAATTGCAATGGGTGCGCACTAAAAGAGTGCGCTGTACACATTCTGGACACCTTGCGCTTATCAGACACTGGGGCTTACAGTTTGCACCCTGCACACTCTGGACACCTTGCGCTGACCACCTTGCGCTGACCACCTTGTGCTCACCACCTTGCGCATACCTTGGCATACACACTGGGACTGAAAGCGAGCATTGTGCGCTCTCTGGACACCTTGTGCTGACCACCTTGCACTGACCTTGGCACGCACACTGGGGCTGAAAGGGAGCACTGTGCGCTCTCTGGACACCGGAGTTGACTTTAAAAAAGGAGGGCAAGATACGCGCAGCCAGAAGGGTTGTGGTAAACTATCTTGGGTCAGGGATCCATCTGCCAGAGTCTCCTTCAGTGCAACTCCCACAGGAGCATAACATGATATAACATGATAGTGCAGCACTACCGCCTGGTTCATTTATTATCTAATTCTCCTTGTGAACTCACGCAACAACCGGGTCAAAGCTTTTGATCAGCCAGCATCCCCTTCAAGGCTAAAAATAGACGGGGGTGAAGTGATATGATACGGTACATATGGGTGATATTATACAATATGATTCATACAACTGATGTTGCTACTACAGAACAAGTTCAAAGCTTGCGCACACAAAGTGTACCTCAATCTAGACTCACTTATAAGTAGCTCACCAGCGTCTTCCATCACTTGCACATACACCAGCATCACACATGACCAGCCCACCAGCGTCGCTCATCACCCGCACACACACCAGCATCACTCAGCACACAACTCACCAGCGCTGGTTGCCACTTACTTTACACACCAACAGCATAACATCTATCATGGTAAGATCATTAGTACCAATACCATACTACCAATACCATTTTACCATACCAATATTATATGTGCCTGCGTGCAGGAGCAGGCAGCTACCATGGACCCCCTAGCAGCCAGCAACCACCAAGCGTCAGCCAGCACAGCCATACGTGCTGAGTGCCAGGCCATGCTGTTTGGCAGCCTTCCCACATTCGAGGCGGCCCTGCAGCGTGAGCTGCGCTGTCTGGCCACCGCGTCAGCTTTTTACAGGTGAGGTTGAGTCTGTGACTTGGCTATACAAGGCCTCTAAGGTTCGTAGCACCCACCTTGAGATAGGCCCACTATTGTGAGGCCTGCTCATGGGAGGTGCTGCCCGCCCATATTTGAGAAAGCCCTGCGGTGCAAGCTGCGCAGTCTTGGCACCACATCAGCGTTTTACAGGTGCAATTGAAGGCTCTGACTGAGGGTGTATGAGGGGTGTAAGTCAAGATAGGTTTCGTAAGTTAGGGCACGCACCTTCCACGAGCTGAAAAGGGGACTCACCTTAAGGTAGGATACTTGCACTACAGCTATGTAGAAACGCGTGTTGCTGTCGCTACTTACACTCTTGCTGCTTACTATGCAAGATGATAGACTGGTGTGCGCATAATAGACTGCTGTTATTTATTGTTAGCTTGCTACACACAGCCCTGCTGAACTCTGTTGCTGAATGATAGATTGCTAAGAGAAGGCACACCGTCATTGCACGCAGTCTTGCTGCTTAAATAATTGCTAAATGACAGGCTGGTGTATGCTTATCTAGATTTCTGTTGTTAGAAGCAGCATATTGCACACAGCCCTGCTGCTGAACTATATAAATTATGGACCGCTAAGAGAAGGCACACTGTCATTGCTCACAGCCTTGCTTCATAACTCACTTGCTGCAAGGCTGGTGTATGAAAGGCTGGTGGTGTATGCTTGGTAAGATTGCTGTTGTTAGGAGCAGCATACTACATAGCCGTACTGCTGAACTGTCTTGCTGAATGATGGGTTGCTAAGAAGCACACTGTCATTGCACACAGTCTTGCTGCACAACTCGCTTGCTGCATGACAGGCTGGTGTACGAAGAAAATGCACGCCGTAGGGAACCTCGGCTCAGCAGCCCTTGGCTCCTGTGTGGCAGAGAGCTTAGGCACATCAAGGCAAAAAGGGTAAGCATTAATGGTTTTGGGGACTCCTTAAAAAGCCCCCTTTTGCTTCCTGAGAGTTCTATGCAGTAGAGAGCCTAAACACATTAAGGCAGAAAGGTGAGGTTTTCTCAGCGCCTAAGTTGTAGAGGGTGTAATGCTTAATTTGGCGGAGACTTTGATTCTTAAAACATCTGTGCGGCAGAGAGCTGGAACACGTTCAAGGAGAAAATGTGAGCTTCCTTTCTTCTGATTCTCTGTGCAGCAGAGAGCTGGAACTCATGCAGGCATAGGGCATGAGCTTCTTTCCTTCACAATTAAACACAATTAGATTATTACTTTGCGGTTTCTTCTTTTAGATCCTGTGTGGCAGTGAGGTTGAAATCATATGGGCAAGGAGGGCCACTGTTATCTCTTTTGATGTCATGTCTATTAGAGAGCTTCAGTGTGAAAGCAGAGGACGGTCTTGTTTTTTGCGGACAAGACATGCATTCCTGGCCTCATTGTTGGCCACGACTTTCATGGTTTCTCAGAGGGGGCTATCTAATCAAAATTCCGGAAAGGTTCATTTCTTGGCTCAAATCATGTTTATAAAGTACAAGAAGGTGGTCGGAAAAGTTTTGGAGTCAAACAGATGTCTGGGTGCTCTGGGGTGGAAATCCGCCTCGTTTTTGGCATAGATCAAATCAATTTGCGCTCACCAGGGCACAGCCACGGGTCAAAAACCATTAAAAATACTATCAGGACATTTCTTATGTATGATAAAGTCATCGTGGATGTATAAATGCTGGTTTGGAGGGGTCGATTTTTGGGCCTGTTTGGCTGCTTTCTTCCAAGGGAAATGGCTAAAAATCCACATCTGACCAACCACTGGGTCTTTTAACTCCATTTCTTTTTATATTTTATTTGTTTGGTGTATGGACCCCAAATCACCAAGAATCACCCAACTCCAGCCAGTAGGTGGGCCAGTGGGTGATCTGGGGTGGAAATCTGGCTGTGAAAAGCAAAGTTCACGCCGCGGCCGATTTGGCATGTGCGCCAGAACGTGCACCTCTCAAAATTAGCTGCTATGGGTAGGGGCTACTTGTGGGTACTGAGTTTCAAAGGTGCGCGTTCCGGCGCACATACCCTGGGAACCTCTGAAAAGCATACCCATTTTGGGCCTCAGATAGCCCCCTTTGATGGTTTCTGGCCATTTCCCAAAGAGACACTATGTACTGACTTAAAAATCTGAGCTTCATTGGGCACCTCTCTTGCTCAGGGATGGCCGTGTGAATGAGCAGAACACACCTCCTTGCAGTGTTGCACTCCTGTGATCCTTGTTGCACAGCTAGGCCTCTAACGCTATGGCCTCAAAACGCCCAGAGTAATGCTCTACCCCAAAGGTGGTCACAGTGTCCGTGAAAAGGTTTACAGGATTGGACAGATTGATGCCCTGGTGCACCACAACACCCTTACCGGTCGCATCATCTCCCAACTCACTGTGTAAGCTACTCAGTATGTAACCTCGATTTCCTCACCTTGTGCGTTGTGCAGGTCATGTACTGCCTGCACGGACACAGCCTGGTCAATCGTGTCATTGTAACGCTGCCCAGCGCAGAAGTGCCCTCGTGGCAGGAAGGTGAAGGAGGGGAGGCACAGCTATGATGCATGCACTGCATGGCCAAAATTTGCTTCATGCCATTGTGAATCTTCCTATACCCCTGAGTTTGTCGAATGACGTAAGGGAGGTGAAGGACAGGAGGAGCGTTTATGGTACAAGCACTGCCTGCAGAGGGTGTGCTTCTATTGTGTTGTAAGGTGTATGCATATACAGGGTTTTGGCACATATGCTACAGACATGTGGGGTCTACACACGGCTTGGGGCAACCCTACAATTGGCCTTTTGTGCAGGCATCTTCTGCTTCAGCTAAGCTGCCCTTGCAGGCAGGTACAGCTATGTAACCTTAACCTATGCATAAATCTGGGCAACCCTACACTTGAGGCATGAATAATAAATCATTGTGAGGGTTAGGGGGAGGAGGTGGTGTGGTGGGAGAGATGTGCATATGCTCCTCCTCATGAGCTCTTCTGTTGACATAACGCTTGAAGCATTGATAGCAAGCTGAATGGTGACTGGCTTGGGGCACTAAGATAAGCTGTGTCAAAGCTGCCACGCACCAGAAAAGGTGTACAAGTTAAAAGTTGTGCATGTGACCGCCCACGCAAGTGCCGCATAAGCAAACATGTCAAGGCCAACTAAATTAAATCACGTGGCTTATGTGTGAGGTCCTGGGTTGAAGACACACAATCAGTTATTGAATAATTGGTGTGCTTTCCGTAGTATGGATCTTGCTTCCCTTAGTATGGATGACTTCCTATGTGTTGGGGGTATGCTTTGTCAGCACCTCTGCAGAAGGTCTCACCTACATCGCCCAGGACCTTTTTCTTTCAACCAGTAACTATATTAGGATCATGTCCTCCTAGTAACTGAGTGTCAGCTCACTGACTTAGGGGGACCAGGGTCATGTCCTTCACCCAGTAATTGTAGGGTGGTTGCAGTAAGCGGCACTACATACGCCACTGTTATTGAAGACACTGTGACTGACTAGTGCATGGGGGGAAGAAGTGTTCCTTATGCTGACTTTGGCACCCAATCGCAAAACATAACAAGATTTGCTTGTTTTTAAGCATCTGGGGCATGCTGTCATGGTCCCTAAACACGGCACACTTCCCAGCTCACATACAGCATTCATAAAGGTTCCACTGTTGCAGAATACAGGCATAAATGTTGGATGCACCTGCAGCGGATATGCATGCCTACTATGCTTTTGGCTCTCAACAAGAGCATGAACATGTGATCATGAATGCATTGTTTTGGATGGAGACAAGCGGGCGGCAGCTATAGAGGAGGATGCCTGCTTCTGTTGCCATACGTTTTCCCTACACATAAATGACATTGATCCTGCTATAGCAGAGGGAATGGAAGGTGCAGAAGTTGGTGATGGGGAGGGGAGGCTCAGATGTCTCATATGCTGTACACGGACTATCTTGCATTCACTGCCAATATAATCGGGCAGCTGCATGGGACGCAAAGATGTCCAGCTGCAGGTGTACGCAGAGGTAAAAATCTGCGCGTTGTTGTTGAGAAGCCCAAAGTTGCGGTTCATAACATCAAGCTTGGTTTGTGTTTTGCCTAGTTTTACATAATTTGGCACCATCTTGGTGAGGAGGATGCCTCTACATGCATGGGTATATTGCTGAGATCAAACAATAAACCTTAATGCGGCAGCTGAGCGTGCAGTGTAAAGTAACATGCCCGTCAAGCGTGGTCTTATTGAGAGTGTGCTCGTGGGTTGGGAAGAAAGCTGATGCATGAATATGGCTGTCTTTTGTACGCTAACCTCTAGACCAGCATGCCTCTTATATTTTGTGATCAATTTGGTTGCAACAACGAATGTGTGTCACATGCATTTGGTGCAGCGCAACAAATACTGCTGCTCTGATGACTCTTCTGTCATGTTCCCTTTGTTAGTATGAGTGTTGCTAGCTTGCGCACCATGCTTGCACAGCGTGCTTGCATGACATTTAACCTTCACTGCCAGTTGCAAAGCTGGCAGGTCGTTGGCATACAACTATGTATGTCTATTACAAGAGTTTCACCAAGAAATAGCCTCTGATTCGGATTTGAGTGTGAGCTCACACATTTGTGTGTTTTGCCCACCAGTCTGGCTGGATTCGCTCTCTTGTAATCAATGACCATTGGACACGCACAAAAGTCTTTCACTGATCAAGGGAGACCTTTTGCCGCCATAAGGTACGAAAAACAAATGGAATCACTTCAGATAAGGTAAGCAAGCCCAAGCAAACTTGTGCACAACCTACACCACACCAGCTTCAGCAGCACACAGCAGCTAGAACATAGGGGATAGCCACGCAGTAGGAGATGCAGCATCAATCATTCCTCCCCACGTGGGATGGTGCATCATGAAGTGGCACCCTGTCGTCATGACATGGTGCCATATTTGTGCTATGTCTCTTATACTGCTTAAGTTATTGTGACGTGTGATTTAGGGTTGTGTAGATTGCTGACCTGTATTTGGCTCTCAATTCCCTTCCCTCTTTTTATCTCACATCAGAGCAATCAGTGATTGGCACTTCTTGCGCATCTGGGCCTACTAGGGCCAGGGCACTGCCTTATATCCATTCGCATGTAACACTGAATGGTGGGAGCCCCAGCATAGCACAGCCTGAGGACCAGCAGCACCCAGAAAGAGCTAATGCCTACGCCAGTGTATGGCAGAAATGTGTAAGACACAGCGTTGCAACTATGTATGTGTTGTACGTTGCTGCGCCGTCCTCAGCTGGAGAGACTCACCCAGTACGGGATGTTAAGCCCTTCTTAATGTGCATATGTTCTGTGAACGCCGAACCAGCTACTGCAGTAATCTGGCATGACAAACGCTTTATGGATGACTCTCCTACACAGCATCTTTGAAAAGTAAAGCTCACATTTACCACGTCTGCTTCCTCAAGAC
>QAXF01003593.1:22791-32952 GCA_004335645.1 Dunaliella sp. WIN1
ACATACATACACACACACACACACACACATACACACACACACACACACACACACACACACACAAATGTAACAGTCTTCTAAATCTGAGCATTCCCTGGCCCTTGCAGGCTCAGCAACAATAACAAGCATGTTGAGGAAGACGAGTGGCATGCTGATGTGCTTGCTGGCGAGCCCTTCCTTGCTATGGCCCCAATGCACCTCGTGCCACCTTCCCTGACCAAGGAACTGTGGGTACATAGAAGGTAAGGAAGCAATTGCGTCATGCTTAGGCTGGCACGCAGTGGGTCCCATGCTGGTGCTTTGCCCCCAATTATGCTTGCAATAGCACAACCATGGATTTGGGTCAAGTGATGCAACAGCCTTGCCAAAGCTCTAAGTACAAGCGATCAAAGCAGATCAGCTCAGGTAGGAGCAAACCAAGCTACATCCCAAATCATCTCACTCATCATAACGTGGCAGTGTTGGCCTGCTTGCTTGCAGGCTGCTGGCTGAGACACCAAGTGTAGCTGATCAGAAGCTTCAGGGTGACCCCTTCCTGCCAATGGCTCCAATCCAGCTGTCCTCTGCCTCTGTGACACAGAAGCATATCAACCTGTGAGTAACTGTTGCTGCTTATCAGTGAAGATGTGTAGAGCGCAAAGCAACAAGAACCATCAGAACTCATCGGAGAGCATCAAGATGCCGATCATGGTGTATCAGCTTGTGAGGTGTCACATAAGCTAGGTTACATAGTGTGCAAACAGATGTCTAAAGATCATGTTATCCAGACAGCGTTAGCATCTTGACTGATCACTCCTGTTTAAATGCCGGCATCAGGGCTGATGCATGTGTGTTTTGGTTGGCTGCGTGATTAGTCTGATGCAGCCTTGCCAAGCTGCACGCTCTGTTACATGCACGCTCTCACAAAACCCTCTCCTTTGTTCCCCATGCAGGCTTGGTGGTGATAAAACAGAGTGCCATTCAGCACTCAATGATATCTACCTCCCTATGGCGCCAATCCAATCCAAGGCTGCTCCTGTTCTACCAGCCAAACATGCCCAAGCTGCTTCTGAGCATGCTGCTGATGAAAAGGCTGACACAGACGAGCAGCAGGCTGAGGTACCTGCTCCCTGCACTCCACCCCAGGCAGTCAGCCCCACTAAGAGCCGCCCTGTATTGGGCAGGCGCAAGCTCCTGCAGGCCACACGCATCCCAGTCATGCCTACCAGTCTGGCAGGGAGCCAGGAAAAAGCTTCTCTCCAGCATGTTGCGGCAAAGCCCAAGCCTCTCCCCGCTTCCATCAAGAGCAGCAGCTGCAGCAGCGCATTGGCCCCTAAGTCGTCCCAAATGGGCAGCAGTGCTGCATGCCCTCAAAAAAGGTCAAGGCCAGCACCAAGAAGCAGCAGTAGCAGCAGCCTGGAATCCCTACCCACCAAGAAAGCGTTGCCTGGCAGCAGCAGCTGCAGTAGCAGCAAGCTGGAGAGGCAGGCAGCCAGCCCCTCTCACCCGAAAAGCAGCCCAGCTTCTCCAGCTACCCCCGGCAGTGTGAAGGTGAGCAAGGTAGACACACCAGTGAGGATCTTACCAGCAGTTGCATTGCTTGCAGCACCTGGTGTGGTTAGGGAGGAGCAGCTGCGCCAAGGCATCGCTGCACGTGCTAGGGCTGCTGGAAGGTGGCTGTGAAGGCCATCGGGTGCATAACCTTGTGCTGGACTGGTGTATCAAGCAAGTGCTATGCACAATAAGGTGCCAGTTTGATACTGCACAATGCATCTTAGACGTGTTGGGGCCTAAACAATGCTGTTTCTAAGTGCACTGATAAATTCCATGACTGAAATATTGAAGTACAACTTAAAGCGCTCCATCCTAGTATGCAAATCACGTCCGCACGCTTCTATGCTTTCAGTCTTCCTTGAGCGTTCTTTGTGTTCAAGACTGTAATGCAAAGACATTGAAAGCAATTGAATGATGTGGTCAGAGTCAACCTAGCTGTTGTATTTTGTGCTCAGCTTGCAAATAAGTTCTGTGGTGCGACCTTCAAGCAATAAGTTGCTGTTGCTCAAGGATTCTAAGCAGGGTGATAAAAGGCAGGAGCATGGTGGATTGTAGATGCTGGGAAGAGTGTTGTCTGAAAGTTACGACCCCTAGCCGCCTTCCATTTCGAGCGCATCTGGTGGCTTGTGAAGGAAACAATATGTCTGAGACCGTGGCCTTAAGTTGTATTACATGAGATGAGATAAAGTGGTTCAAGGATATTAAATTTAGATTGAAGTGCGTTGCAAATGACGACCTACTTTACTGGCGTCCATTCTTTCAGCAAGTTGAACTAACATGATGATTCTTATAATGAGTCACTGAACCTTTTTGGTTGAGGTTTAGGCCCATACTATGTTTTCCTTTCATTACAGTCTCAACATCTAATTCTTGAATCTGATCAGACTTAACTTAAAAGAAGCGCTCTGCTTAAGCATGAGCGACGTAATGACTGGATTGCTGGCATTGAATCTAGAGCCTTCTTGGATTTTGATGACTTATCTTCGGGATCAACTTTCAGGAATGATGAAAAAAGGATTGAGCTACCATTGAAGGTCTGTACATGTGATAGCAAGCATTTCAGCAGCTTCCTGGAAACTGGTTTTTATATAGTTACGCAAGACAGTTCAAAGGCCTAGCCAAGTTAGTGACATCATTACGGACAAGAAACTGGCAAGGGGCGAAGGAAGGGCCATGATGACAGCAAACGCTCAAACCAAAGCGAGGGGCACGAAAAATGACATGAACTTCCGGACAGGTTTTCTTGTCGTTGCATGCATAAATGCCTTGTGTAAGGTGCCAAGACAATTTATGACTTGGGTCCCAGCACATTAACATGAACTGAAAGGTTTTATCTGAAGACAAGCCAGGGCAGGGCGTTCCCTACTTAGCATACCAAAGAACCATGCTCCAAGCTAAGGGTCAAAAAGGTCATGGGCTATCCACATGCTGTAGTATTAGGAGCGCCCTCCCACAAAGATAGATGGCAGCGCGATGACGACAATTGCTACAATGAGAAATGCAACAGCGCTTGCAATGGCAACCAGCCTGCAATGAAAGGGCAAGCGGCAGTACGTCAGGTCCGGCGCATGCTTCCTTTTGCGGATACATAACAGAAGGGCTTGCCCTATTCAGCAGCATGTATGCAAACCTGACAAGTGCCTAAGAAGCTCGTGTGTGCTTGCCTAGCTTTGCGTGGACATCATTGCAAGAGTTTGCCTTCGTGCACAGCTGAGTTGCAACGCTGGCAAGTCACTAGCAGGCCTTTTTCCTATTCTATGCAGGCCTTGTAGAGCGCACATGGAGCATGAGCAGAGGCTGACAAAGTGGTTTGCCTAATCAGGCCGCACTCACCTGACACTGTTCCCTGGAAAGCACACCGGCAAGCAGCTTGCACACAGCCAAAAAGGTGGGAAGCAACATCCCAGGACAAACATGGTTGCCCCGCAAATTGTGCCGATGCGCTCACGTCCGGGGTCTGCAATGGTTGGCAGTGGCACAAAAGAAGTCACGCGGCGTGACGCAGAGAGTTACTGCCCTTATTACATCAGATCAACAAGCTTGGCCTGTGAGCTCCTTTCATTGGGTGCAGGTTGACATATCGGCAACCGCGCACCTTCCACTCTGCCGTAAGCCGTGAGGTCAGACATGGATTGAGGCACGGGGATGCCAAGTACTGTGTGCTGCGGCTGCGGTGCGCCATATGCAGGTACCGGGCCTACTGGCGGCTTCTCAGGGTAAGAAGGTGGGGGAGGTTTGAGATCGCTTGGTCCACTGGGAGGATACTCTTGGCGAGGCACAGGAGGATATGGCTCCATTCGTATTGGTGTGAATTTGAGGCGACAGTGAACTATAAAATATAAATGTAATATCACATTATTAAGTTATTTAGGTCGGAATAACATTTACCAGCTCACCTGACGATTCATCGTTTTTCTGTTTGAAACGTGAGGTTGGTCAATACAATGCCTTTGAAGCTTTAGTTTCAGTATGAGGAAGGTCATTCTTCTAGTTTCAAGGTAAAGAATTTCTTCATCCTTGTTCTCGTATGAAGAGAGAGAGAGAGAGAGAGAGAGAGCTCCTTTAAACAAGCTTTCAAAATTTGATGTCTGAATGACGCCTGTAAACAAACACACTGTGTGGATAAAGTCACGCGCATGCACTGGCGCGTCCCAATCTGCGGGTCTTCTCTGGCGGCCACGTTATAATAAGCTGCTCCTTATGCATCTGTTGATATTTGATAGAATAAGCAGGGTGTTGTAGGAACATATCTCATCTCTATGCTGCAGATCACAGCTCATCGTAGGCAGCTTCAGTCTTGAAACCTTAACCCCTTGACTCAATCAACATTTAACTTCTTGGCATTGCACACTGGTGCCCTCAGCAAAGGTAAATAGCACAATGTAAGTTTCCGAGTTACGGCAGGCGCATACACATAATTGAAGACAAAATATTGATATCCAGGCCTGCTAGACAAAAGAGATAATATCCAGGTCTTTAAGGAGTCAAGAAGCTTACCGCTCAATATTTACCCAATGCAGGGCTATGCTAATAAGTACCTCTTGATCAGTTTTGATCTTTATAACCTTTTCCCTACTGCCTTTGTTGTGTAAAGAACAATTACATTACAGCGAGAAACAGGGAAGTGGCCCTTTTAATGAAAAGCAATGTGTAAAATCAGTGTTGTGTTTCAGCATTGTATTACTTACAACAAAGGTTGCAAAAAGGGACCTTTTTGCAAGCAGTTACTTTGTGATTTACAAACCTTCTAGTGCAATTAGCCTAAAGAAGGGAGCCAATTGTACGAAATAGTACAGAACGAGGTGCCCCAAGGGCTTGCACCAAGAGCACAGGGCTACTTGAGCTGGAGATCCAGCTTCTACCCCAGATTGACCCAACGGCGAGGTAAAGAGACCAGGTGAGCATTGCATGGCATTAACCACCGTACTGGCCTGTAGAGTAGATCCAACCGAGGACGCGCGCTGCCTCTCTAGAGCCTGTGAGAGCAGTGCAACCAATTGAGACCCTAATCAGAAAGTCCATGACTTGTGTCCCACACAAATATAGCTTAGGTCTAGGCCAGGGGCACATGTTTGACAAAAGCAGCCGTATGATTTACGATACAGGTGGAGTATAGCAATTTTCATATTGCACGCCATTAATGTAAAGTAGCCACACTCTTTGACTGGCATTCAATAAGTTATAATCTGACGCGAAAGCCAACATGCACAGAGGGTGCAACATTGTGCATCAGCATTGAACAGAGCATCCTCCATTGCCAAGGCTATTGCTTGAGTAAGGGGCGTACACCTGAAAACCTGCCAGCCTTGTCATGCAAGCAACCGGACAGGTTTCATCACATCCAGCAACGACACTCACCTGCCAAGGCAGCAAGCTTGAATAAGGCACATGCCTGGACCTGGCATGCTTTGATGCCTGCTTCTCCGTCAAAGTATATGTAGCCCAACAACTGCAGAAGGAAGTGATTGTGCAGTTACTTCTTGTACCACAGGGGCAGTGCATAGTTATGATTGAAATCTAGTGCCAGGTGCGGAGCTTGACATACGAGGCATCCATGTAATGCTCAACTGGTCAATTTAACACCGTTTATCGCACGCAAATTCACGACGTGAGCATTGGAACATAGAGGGCATGTCAGGGCACCAACAGAGGTAGCTCGAATGATATCCACCACTAGCTAGTCTTTAGCAACTGGGTTAAGCTTTGCTGTTGCAAGTACACCTGAGGGTCTAGCCAGCTTTAAGGTCACATTCAATAGCTAGGGCTTAGGCCTGGCTGCGTGCTCCAGGGCTCCCATCTTCGTACAATGCCATCTACTTCCCATGAAACCCAAATGCCACTGACCTCAGCAGCTTTCTGCAGCATGGGCAGCAGTGCAGGGTCGTCGTAGGCCACACGCGCAACCTGGGACAACGTAGAGAGCAGATGGCAGTGGTGGTCAGTTTATGAGGGGCATGCACAAGTGCACTCACACGTTAGTGCACTGGTTTAAGTATAAAGCACCGGTTAAAATGAAGGCGCTGGTGCTGTGGTTTAGATTTTTGGCTTGCCAGTTTGGATGAGGTTCAAAAGCCACTCTAGCTTTGTATAAAGCCCGAAACCAATTTGTTGCCTAAGCTGAGCGTCAAACACAGGGAGTATTCATCACCCCACGCACGTGTGAGCCTACTCACAAGCTTTTGCACCTGCTGGCCTCTTTATATACAAATGGCCACTTGCTCCCTCTCCCAACACTTACCATCCCTTTGACTCAGCCCCAGCAAGCTAGGCCAAATTCCAATGAATGAACCAACCTGCACCAAACTGGTCGAAACTAAGTTGGGGGGCTTGTATCAGTTTTTTTAGCAACTCTGCATCAAAAGAATCTCGTGTTAAGGCCCTGGACGTGGGCCAGGGGCAGATTTGGAGGCATTTTAGGCCATTTCTGGCCATTTCCTGTCAGATGGGTGCCACAATGCAGGTTCTGACCCCAAATTGCCCCAAGTTTTGGTTCCCAGGTAGGTTTAGGTCGTGCCTGATGCATTGGAGCGAAAAAAAGGGGTGCAAGAATTTGCCCTTCGGCACTTGATGCGTGGACCGTGTATGTGTACAAAAGTGGTGCAAAATGCAAGCATGCACAAACGTGCTGTTTGACCACAACCTGAGTATGAGGGTTTGTTCAGTATGTGCTCCAGGCATGCCCTGTCAAGTTTTGAGCCCGCACCTGTGCAGGGGCTGACTGCGGTGAGCACTGACGGCTGGGAGCTGCACAGCTATAGGACTTCATCACCAGCCCACCTCAGCTCGTGCTCCCCGAGTAGGCTCGTGCATTTGCACCTAAGGATGAACTTGAGCCAACTTAATTTACCACATTCCGATTAACTTTTTTTTTAATGTACTTTATTGTTTGCCCCCTGCAAAATTGTCAAGACCCTGAATGGTGCAGAGGTTGCTCTTCCGCATAAACTCGACAATTCCCTGCCAAAACCAGGCGAATTCCTCGGGCCCCCCCCCCCNTTGGCCCCTGGACCCCCTGGAGTGTGCTCAGTACAAACTCTGCTTCAAGGCCTGCAGGTCACTTAAGTCCAGGGGGGGCACTTTTGGGGGTCACTTCTTGGCAGGGAATGAATTCTGCCTGCCCCCCTCCCTCTCACCTGGGGGCCTTGACGCGCAAAGTTTTGATGCAAAGTTGCTTTAATACAACTAGAATCAGGTCCTGCATACTCAAATGTGGCACAGCTCACAAATGTTAGTTCACACATGCATGCCGGGGCTGACTATGAGTCTAGCCTTTACCATCAATTTTTCACGTTCTCCGAGACCATTCTAAGGAAAAGAAGGTGCTCCTCAGAGCAAGCTCTTCTGCACCTTTGAGTCCCTATGCCCTTGTGCTTCTGCTTGCTGTTACTGCTGCTTCTTGCTCATGGTTGTAACTTTATCACAGCCATACATACCTGTAAGGTTTGCTACCCTTTCTCATGAAATCTCCTAACTTCTTGACCTGCTTCCACAAAAACATGATTCTCTCTTCCAAGCTACACGAGGCTGCAAGCCCCCCATCCCCAAAGATGCACCCCTCCATGCACTTCAGCCACAAACCACCTCTCCCAAACACGCACCTTGTTCTGCCCCTCCATGCAATCAGCCGCAAGCCTCCTTTTTCAAACACGCACCTCGCTCTGCCCCTCCATGCGCTTCAGCCGCCTCTGCTGCAGGTGCAGCTCCTCTCGCTGGATGCGCAGCTGCTGCTGCCGCTGCTCCTGCACCCTCTTCCTCACCCGCTCCCATGGTGCCTGCCTGCCTTCACTGCTGCCCTCCCCATTGTAGTCCGATCCATCCAGCTGCTGCCTTGTGCCCCTCCTGCTGCTGGCTGTTGCCGGGGCAGTAGCAGATGCGGCCAGCATTTGGGATGCCACTGCCGTGGCAGCAGCAGCTGCCTTCCTTTGGTCCGCACTGCAGCCAACCTGTAGGAGGGTCCGCAAGAGCACGGCTGTGTTAAACACTGGCCTGACATTCACAGTGAGCGCACAGCGAGCAATAAAAGGCTCACAGAAGGCTTTGAGGGTCTCCGTGCTGCAGTGGCGGCTGCTGCCCCCTCGTATGCGCAGGCGCAGTGGGTCAGAGACTGGCAAGCACCAAATAATGCTTGCAAGTGTCATGCAACCAGCTCCAGCACCCGACTGCGTTCACTGCAGCCTCTTATGCCCACCCACCTTCAATAGCTGCATCAGTGGGGCTGTGAAAGGCTCGCCAGGCACCATCAGGCCACCCTCTGTCAGCACTGGAGCAACAGACTCCAGGTCGGTGAAAGGGAAAGATGAGGGTTCCGAGGAGGGCTGCCTGGGGCTCAGCTGTGAAGAGGTGGACTGTGCGGAAGAGGGCTGGTTGAGAAGGGCTTGTGAGGAAGAAGAGGGCTCGTGGACTGATGGCCTGTCTGGACAAGAGGTTGCAGCAGCTGCAGCAACCACAGGCGTGGCGGATGCGGAAATGGTGACAAGGCCACTTGTGAGATCCACGGACAACTGCGACAAAGAGATACCGCCCAGGAGTGCACGCACGGCCTTGACGAGCCACGCGTGAGCGGCGTCTACGTCGACGGCGCAGCCTGTAGGTTGTGTGTGTGTGTGTGTGTGTGTGTGTGTGTGTGTGTGTGCGCATAAGTGTGCGTGTGCGTGCGTGTGCATGCGCATGTGCATATGCGCGCGTGAGTGTGTGAGTGTGAGAGTGTGTGTGTGTGTGTGTGTGTGTGTGTGTGTGTGTGTGTGTGCGCGCGCGCGCGTGCGGGACAACTCTTCTCAAACTATGCCCCTGTGCTGACCGCTATTCTGCTTTGCAGGGGCAATGAAGCATTAAGCTCATAAACATGTTTATCTCTCTCACCACTGGTGCCTTGGTACAGGGCAAAGCCAAGCTTGAGCATAGCTTCTACGTCCCCATATTTTGCACTGCGCCTCCAGAACAACAGAACTTCACAGTCGTCACTGCCGTTGACCTGTGTGAAAGGAACAAACGTGTTGATTGAGCATGGTGTGGCCAAGTAAGCTGCGTTAATGAACCCTTTTTCTTGCTGCACCCTCTGTCCTTATTCAAAGCACAAATGAGCTGCCACAATGCAGTAGCTATGATCTTAGTATAAGGTTGCGCCCAGTGAGCAGCCTTGGCTTAGGCTTGCATGCAAGCTTGTCTCCATCACAAGTGCATAGGCGCATGCCTGAGCTTAACCAGCTACGCCCGGCAAACGCATCATGAACAGTGCATGTTTGCGCGCCTTGCATTGCCGTATGAATAGTGCATGCTTGCGTGCCTTGCCTTGTCATATGATACCCTTATGTCACTGAGCTCATGGAATTCTATCCAGGGTGCTTGGCAACCCAGCGCACTGCCTCAGGTACCTAGTTGTTGGCAAGCAAACATGTACCTTTCTGTGTAACGTGTTCTTAAATGCCGGTTTCTATGTACACAGATCAGTAACAGTTGATACACTACACAACTGATTGCCGATTAAAAACAGTAAGCCCTATGCAATACAACACCCTTTTTGCCCTCATTGACCTCAGTCTCAAAAGGCCTCGCTTCCTACTTACCTCCAAAAGCTGCGCCATCAACCCGCAGGCAGAGGGGTTGCCGTAGTGTGCTGCACGCGCTAGGGGGGCTGGGACCGAGGCCATGCCGGTCCATGCAGCCTGGGGCTTCACAAGACCCGAGTGCAAGCCCCACTGTGGCCCTGCAAGCATGCCATGACGCATTGCAAGCATGTCATGATGCACAGCAAGGCAGGGTGTGAGAGGGCCAGACGCTGTTTTTTGACTTTGTGTTGATGCCCCTTATAAGGGCACATTCGTCCTGTTGTGTCACATGCCCCGCGGCTGCCCTGCAAGCATACCATGATGCAAAGCAAGGCCAGGCGTGAGAGGGCCTGTGCACCACATGCCCCGCAGCTGCCCCAGGGGCACTGGTAGCGAGGATGTATGTTACATGAGCCAGAAGAAGGGTTACCACTGGTAACTTACCAGGGGTTCAGAAGGGGCATTGGTAGTGAGGAGCAGTGCAGGGTGAGTCAGTATGAGGCTTGCCAGGGGGTCAGTGGGGGCATTGGTAGTGAGGAGCAGTGTGCAGAGGGCAAGTATGAGGCTTGCCAGGGGGTCAGTG
>QAXF01003593.1:36349-48252 GCA_004335645.1 Dunaliella sp. WIN1
TGTGTGTGTGTGTGTGTGTGTGTGTGTGCGTGTGTGTGCGTGTGTGTGTGTGTGTGTGTGTGTCAGTGGACAACCTGGAGCTCTTCCTCAATGGCATTCAGATGTGTAAGCGTCCCCAAGAAATCGTATGTGCCATCAGGTGACAGTATTAGCCCAGAGTGTATCATTTGAGGTGATTTGCAATGTAAGCTAGGTAGGAAGCCACGCAAAGATTCTATGAAATTGAATTGTAAGTACAAACTTGTTCGCACGTTCTAACAGGCTGCATTCGCTGTCGATTGCTAGGTTTCTCCGTGCGTCAGAGCAGCGCTGTCTTGACCTGTTTATGACTTGAGCATCTAGGAGAGGTCACATCAAGAAGGCAGCTGTGTGAAGGTACCCTGCCTTCGGGACCTGGGAGATCATCGGACTTCGCTTTTGTTTGTTTGCTTGGCCCCCCATGATCACAGCACGCCCAGTCTCACAATAATTCTTTCATTACCTCTTCAGTAGGCAGCGAACCGTGAAGGTGTGCCCCCCCAATTTGTCACCATGGCGCCTACAGCTAGTTCAAGGGGCTACACACGCACCCACTTCCTGGCTGGATCTGACATGCGGACTATCCTGGACCCCACCACCAAAGCGGAAGGCTGGGTGAGTGTCCTGCTGTCTTTGCCTCTCTCCTGCTTTCTCTCCTCGCCCGGCTGTGTGCATGTGCGCATGTTGGGTCATGACCCAAGGTACCATGCATTCAAGCTGCACACAAGCCTGCCATGAGAAGCCTTTTCAAAGGAAGGGAGAAGGCATGATCTAGGCTGCTCGTCGCGCATCATCCACGCATGCATGAGTGACCGACACTGCATGCAGCTGCTCTTTTTGCAAATTCATGGCTGCTTTTCCTGCCTACCTCAAACAAGCTCTCTGCTCCACGATATCATGAACATTGAATATGAGTAGCACTGATCTGTGGCTCAGCCAGTAGTTACTCTCCTTGAGCACCAAGGGTATGCCCACGCTGCTCCCTGTCCAAGTCATGCATACCTTAGGCGTGCATCTTGGTACTTGCGTAGACATAAGAACGGAGTTACGTGGCAAGGAGGCCTTTCCTCAACTTAGCCCTTTCAATGCATCAAGACCACCCATGTATGTGCCATATGAAATATACCTCAGGAGATCTCTGTCTGTACAGAGGACACGCAACAATCTGCTTGTTGTAACTGCCCTGCAGGTGAACTCCAAGGTGGTTGCCACCCTGGGCCCCAGCTGCCACGAGGTCGAAACGCTGGAGGCCATGCTGAAGGCAGGCATGAGCGTGGCCAGGTGCGCTGCTGTCGTCGTCAAAATCCTCAGCAAGCTGCGCTGTGTCCTGCTTCATGCTGTGGCCTGTTGCTACCGTGTGTGCTGACATCATCTGCGCCTGTAGTCTGTCTGCGGTGTTCTTGGCAAACTTGTGCTCCTGCACTTATTGTTGTTGTGTGCTGTCACTGCTGTTGAAATTAGGAGTGTGTAGGCAAGCTTTTGGCTTTCCGTGTGTCCTTAACGCAAAGTGGATTTACGCTTGTACTTGAATGAAACCCCAGATCTTTAGAGGTGTAAGAACAGTTTTAAGTATTCTCAGCTGTGAGAAGTATGCAACTCCTCTTGTTGTGCACTAAACTCATGTTGTGAGAACTTGCTCTCTGTGTGCTGTGGTTGCAGGATTGATTTGACATGGGGCCCTGTGGACTATCATACCAGAACGCTGCAGAACCTGCAAGAGGTGGGAGGAAGTCGTTGCTTAGTATTCCTGTTGCGTGCTGCAGGGGTTATACTCGAGGCAATCTGGGCTGTTGGGGAGCCATTGTGGTGATGATTTTACTCAATAGCTGGCGGTACGATCTTTCTCCACGATTTTGGCGTGCCAGCGGACTGACCTGTGTTTGAAGCTCATACCCTGAAATAAGGTTGTTTGGTGCATAGTTGGGCCTCCTAGAGCACCAGCATCATAAGCTGCTTTGTGCCCAAGCAGAGCTCAATAACCACCACGCAAGGTGGCGATCTAGCTATGAAGGTCAGTTTCAATTAAAGAGCACCAATCTTACATGTCCCTTGTGTGCTGCCTCACACAAATCATCAGATTTACTTCAAATCTACTCAATTAGGGTTGAAATTAGTAGTCTGAAGTTCTGCCCCTTGCTCAATCGCAGGCCATGAAGCGCAGCCACAAACTGTGTGCTGTGATGATAGACACTCTGGGTCGAGAGGTGAGCCTTGCCCTTAGGTTCAGTTAGCAACTCTGGCTCATGCGCTGTCTTTGCATTATGCTGTGCTCTCTGGCATTGCCGGCACACCGGTCATTCGAGTTGACTAGAGCGGCGGCAAGCTGCACTAAAAATAATACCATTGAGGTTGAACCTGGGACAGCTGTCCAAGAGGTCTGTCCACAATGCAGTTCTAAACCTCTTGGAGCAACTGTGCATGGGCATTGTTCTGGCCACGGAACTACTGAAGTCTTCATTCGGCAGTGGTAATGAGCCTTCATGTTATGCATCACAATTTTACTCAATGTCAGCAACAGCATGCCAGTGCTGCATGCTGCTGATGTTAGGTGTCTTGTCTACCGTATTCATTAAAGTAGCTTTTGCAGAACCCTGAAACACTTTCCTTCTCTGATCTTGTTGTTTATTCACCTTCCCTAACCACCAAATCCACGCAGGTCATGATCCGGCGCCCCTTCTCTCAGGATGCTACGGGATGGCCAGTGCACCATGAATGCTTCACAGTAATGAAGTAAGACATGCAGCCAGCGCACCATGAACGCTTCACAGCAATGAAGTAAGACGTGCAGCCAGCGCACCATGAACGCTTCACAGCAATGAAGTAAGACGTGCAGCCAGCGCACCATGATTGTTATCAACCTTCGGATAAAATTGGTTTTGGCCACCGCATCATAGCTAGATCGCAATGATGATTTATGTGACACCGCTAGTTTGTACATTAGTAATTGTGAGCGCTGAAGCAAATTTGTGATGGACAAGGGTTAATGATTGAAGAGCCAGCTGTTAGATATTAACGTGAACTTAATGCATGCAAAACAGTCTACAGCTACTATTCATTTCAGTCACTTCCTGACGAGCAAATGCCAGCTTGCTGCACTGTGCAATTTGAAAGTACTAACTTGCTGTTAAAGACAGCCTCTGCATCATGTATTGGCCAACCCAAATCTCTGTACGCTCATGTGCGTGTATTAAGCACGTGCTGCCAAATTGCTTACACTTGCAGAGATGAACAAGTGAAGCTCCTCACAACAGCGCAGGTAAGCAGAAATGGGGCATACATTTGCACCTTATGGCAAACATGAAGGTTGTCCATATTCCTGAAAGCTGTAGCGTGCGTTATGACATCATCCCAACTTCAACTCTTAGGGCACAAGAGAAGTAATGGGCTTCATCTATGACATTACACCATCATTTGCAGAGAGGTGGGATGCAGGGGGTGCTCATTCTGTTAACACACAAACCACTTGACCGTCGCTGCCAGTATACCCTCATCAAACACTCTCTTTACACCATTTTAGCCTGGACAAGTACAGCCACTTTTCCTTCTTTCAATCCTTTGGGCCACATTAATGAGGAGGCCCATACATACATACGACTTTCAGGAACCACAGGCGTGGCTCACTAGAATGCTCTACTTCTTGAGCACATCATGCTCAGACCACCTGCATGCTTTTTAAAAATGACACCAATACCTATCAGCAAAGCCATGTCACCGCTAATGCACACTTGCATTTACTTGCGTAGCTGCTCACATGCTTGTGAGGGTTGCACAGTCCCAACATGGGGAGCTTGCACCCATGGGGCAGACATGTCACCTCTGCTGATGCACCATTCAGTACAGTCTCACCTACTTACGCAGGCTGCACACTCCCAAGACGGGCAGCCTCAGCTGCGGACAGCCACCGTGACCTATGAGGGGCTGCCTAGCTTGGTCAAGCCTGGAGACATCATTTATGTGGGGCGCTATCTTGCTGGAGGTGTGTGCTGTGCCAGATTTGTCTGTTGGATGATGCGCTCAAGCAGGAGTCTACAGTAAAGTGAAGGGCATGAGACTGGCAGCAGGGAGTGTGTAAAAGCGTTGGGCCTTGCTTGCAAGCTTTTAAGTCTTCTAGAAGCTCTCATGCTTGCGCACTTGGTGAAAGTTGTTGTATGCTTCAAGCCCTTGCCTGCTCTGTGTGTTATTGGTAGTATGAATGAAGTGCCAGCTACTTGGTTGTTGGAACAGATGGCGTAGTGTTAGCTCCGTTGCATACCTGCACTGATTACCTAGCATGCTTTGCATGCAACACCACGTAAATGCGCTGCACTGTTGCATAGCACCTACAGCTAGCTGCCTCTACTACCGGTGCTAATGACATTGTGCAGTGCCTATTGGCAAGGGTGTAGGTCACATGAAAATATGATTAATTAACAATGGGCAAGGTGGGATACTGACTAGCACATTATTTAGTCTTGCCTGGGGCCGGGAACTGGAATAGAGCCTGGTGGTTCAGGTGGTAGGTAAATTGTTGATATGAAAAAGGCAGGTTTTGTCACGGGCAGCCTGTACTTACCAGGTGTATGATGCCAGATGGCTTCCTTACAGGAGTGACTGAATTTACACTCCCAGGCTAGCTTTTCTGATTGCACTAGCCCTGCATGACAGGACCCAGGCAACTGCCCTATTATGCGCTACATCTTGCCTTGTCACCCTTAGGGCTTAGCTATTCCTGCAATTGCTTCAGGCAAGAGGGTGCATCAGAGCAAATTCAATAGGGAGGAAATGAGCCTCACGAGCTATGTACCTCATTGGCTGGACTCCCTCCTTTTTTTGATGTATGACTGTAGGTGCCATTGAAGAGGGCTCCTTGTACTTGAAGGTCGTTTTGGTGAGTTAGCTGTACGCTGTTTACACTAAGCCTGTCTTATCAACTTTGTTTGACTGCGCAAGCTGCTGTTGCTTCGAGGTATGCTGAGCAGGTTACAGGGTCTGCTATTGCACCAGTAGCGCTTGAAATGTTTCACAGTGCTTTTAATGTCTCAGCATTACACAGGGCTCAAACTGCCAGGCTCATGTTTTATGTCTAGCCCTGACAGGCTGAAGTTTGGAGCATGTGTTTTATGTGTTCAATCAATTCATTCCATGGGCCTAATGGGCTTAAACACTATTGCAATACAAGCCTGTTGCGCTGAAAGCTGATGTGTAAATTGCAAGCCTGGTGCTGACATTGACATCAAACTTGAACCGTGAGCACACCTTTTTCGTTTCCTAGCATCACCATCTTTAGCATGGGTTCATTGCTTTGCTGAGTATAGCATGGAACGCATTGCATCAATTGAAGCCCTTTAATTGTTGATTTGTATGCTTAGGCTCTTCATTGATTGATGGTAATGAAGAGCTTTACTTTGGAGGCAATGATGGTAATTGATGTGCTAGTTGTTATCTGGATGCAGCTTTAGCCAATGCCGCTCAGCAAGTCAGCTCAAGAGAAGTAACAATACAATGAATGTCACAGCAAGTTGGCAGAGAGGTTCACCCTTCTCTATGTGCAGGCTGATGCGGGAGGGGTGCTCTGCAAAGCTCAAAACACATCAGAGCTGTGTGGCCTGCTCACAGTGTTCCTGGTGGAACGCAGTGAGAGTGGTGTCACAAATCTTCAGGTACAATGGCTTCCTACTGTGACTATGATTTACTGTGTTTTTAACGGTTACTATGTCTGGTTGGGCTACAAGTTACGTGGTTCAATGCTCTGCGGCACAGCACACAAGATGGCATCCCTCAGTCTTAAAATCAATTAGCTTGCCCACTTTTGAAGTAGAGCTGCTCTCAGGTGAAACAATTAGGGCCGCCTTGTTTTCTTTGTGTGTTACATGATAAGGCTAAACGACATGATACAGGTAAGTTGGCTGGTTACGCAGCTCTGTGGAACCAACCAAGCAGCATGCATAGCAGGTGACGATGAAAAGCTCATGCTTGCACTTGGCTTTGCTCTGTCAGTATTATCAGCCTTTTCTAGCCACTAGCATTATGTTGCTACTGCTTCTGCTGCTGCTGCTGCTGCTGCTGCTGCTGCTGATGATGATGATGATGATGGTGATGATGGTGATGATGATGGTGATGATGATGATGATGATGATGATGATGATGATGATGATGATGATGATGATGATGATGATGATGTAGTAAGCAGTGCAGGTAACATGTAAGATGCAATTGTTACTCATGTACCGTTTAACAGTTAAAGGCCTATAAGCTGTGATGCGCCACCAACAAACAGCATAACTTGCAACTACTCTGTCTTCTTATGCAGGTCATTCACTTCTTATGACCTTCAAGTTGCTGTGCATGTGTTCCCTGCAGAGTGATCTCCCTGTGTTCACCCAGTATGACTGCGACTGTTTGGCCCTGCTGGCTTCTGAGTTTGAAATAGACTTTGTGTGCACCAGTTATACACGCAGGTACGGCTTTTACATTGCGCTTATGAAGCACCATGCCTTGAATTCAATTGTTATATAGACTTCAGTGTAGCAGATCCTTGACTTACATCAGGGTCGTCCCTTGCTCCTGGATAAGTATAATGCACAAGCTGCATGGAGAGTAGTGTGGAGTATAAGCGTGTGACTTTACAAGGACTGCGCCTCCATGTCATAGCAGCACTCTACCTAGGGGACAAGGCAATAAATTAAATTTACAGCTCTGAGTGCGCATGATTCAGACTGCAAGCACAGATTATTTAATGGCCTGGCATAAAAGTCATTGGCTGCCTTGCCTTTCTGACATGGGTAAGGTTTCTCTTTCCATGCACCCTTGACTATATTGTGTTACAGTGCCCTAGAAAAACAATTGCTCTTGTACCCGAAGGTTTGCCTTACATCACACTAATTTTTCACTTGCTGCCTTAGGGTGTATCACTGTACACACTTAACTTGTATGGCGGCTGATCTGACCTGCTTCACAGTGGGGAGGATGTGCGTGCAGCACATGCGTTCCTGGGAAGCATTGGCCTTACTGAAACGCAGGTATGTGGTTTGAAGGATGTGGTTACAGGATGGAGCAACCAGGCTGCACATAGCGCTTCATGCTTCACAGGCTGCTTTTGCAACCTTAGACGGTCAACCTGTGTTTGGTATGTTGCAAGATGTGCAAGAGATGAACGCATCTGGCAAGACCCTGTGCATCTAAGTTGCTGTTCATGAGCAGAGGTTTGATGCTGGTACAGCATGCTAGCTTGCAGGCCTTGGGGCTCATGATGTAGAGGTGCTCAGTCAGCAAGATCTGAGGTGCCTTCTTTCACACACTTTGCTATTCCTGCAAAAGCCTGTCAGTGTTGGAAGGTTTTAGCCATGGGCTTTGATTGCAACGTATACAGTCCTCTAAAAAGGGTCTAAGTCTCAGCTGCTCAGATCTTCAGTCAATTCTGAAGCATTAAACTTACTTGTCTACGCAGGTTGTGGCCAAAGTGGAAACCCGCCAAGCCCTGATCAACTTTGAGGTGTGTGCATGGGGAGTTTTATGGCAAGGTTGTAGGCAAACCACAGCATTATGGGCCTGATAAAAGTATCATTACAAATCAAACCAATTGAAAAATGGTAGGTCGTCACAGACAGGCCAGCACATATGGGGCTGGGATGCTTCTTGGCCCACTTTGAACTGACCCGTCAATGAACGACATCCTTTACCTTTTAATGTACGCTGTAAGGCTCATGTCACTGCTGCTGCTGCTGCTGCTGCTGCTGCTGCTGCTGCTGCTGCTGCTGCTGCTGCTGCTGCTGCTGCTGCTGCTGCTGCTGCTGCTGCTGATGATGATGATGATGATGTTGATGACGTTGATCATGTAAGTATTGCTGCTGCTCTCTAGCGGGGATAGGAAATGTCAGGGCCTGTGCTGGGCAGCAGTAGAAGGGCCATTCAAACCTGCCTCACAACCACAGCAATGAAATGTTAAATGTGTCGTACTATGAGCCTGCTGAAATGCATGATATTGCTGTGGTCGAGCATGTGCCCTCACACATCTGTGGCAAGGACGCAAGGCTCACATGGAACATAGCATACATTATTGCCCTCGGTTTCATCATAACCAGCACGCGGTCTTGTTGAAATCCGTAAGCAATAACTTTGCTGTTTGCACTTCAGTGCATTGTACCTGTGCATACTCAAGCTTAAATGCCCCCTTGATCAATATTTGTTCACTATATGGCTAATCATTGCTCACTGAATCATGCTTACTCTCAGGCCGGTCATTGCTGAAATGGTGAAATAACGCCTTCATATCAGGGATAGCAAACATGACATACTTGTGCAATTAATATTGCTACGTGCACTTGCTGTTGTTTGCCTCCCAGTCCATCCTGGAGTCTGCCTCTGCCATCATCGTGTCTCGAGGCGTTCTGGGTCTTGATGTGGCCCCAGAGAAAATGGCCCTGGTGCAAAAGGCAGTCATTGCTGGCTGCAACATGGTTGGCAAACCAGTTATCATCACGGTAATTGTGCCTGGTTGCAAGTTGCGTAGCAGTTTGCCAAGACTGTTACCCAAAGATACAGCAGTTTACGGGCCTCTTGCTCTCTCTGTATGTTATGCAATTGGCTCCAATAGAGAATTGAAGGTGACCTGAGTTGATCTTCTCGTGGAGCCCTTGTTCATGTTGTAAGGCTTACTGCTGTTGTGCGCTTAATGCTGCATCATCAGACTTATTTTAGGCATTTGACAGAGCAAGGCAAGTTATGTTGATTGTAGCATGGTGATCAGGGTTCAAGGTCTGTTCAAATTTACCTGCAGAAATATTGAGGTTCAGGTGCTTGTGCCTTGTAATCTTTCACGCCACAGTGGCAAAAAGCACTGGCCAGCTAGTCAAAGTCACCTCTAGGGCTGTACTTGGCTAGGCTGAGAGTTATTGTGGTGGTTGCCGTGCTCTAGAGTTCCACATGGATGTGTGTAAAAAAGAATGCCTTTATTGAATGTTAGTCTGTGAAGTTTGGTCCCACTAAGTCTCAAGATTCTATGTGAATGACATGACTGATGAGTGAAACAAGTTCAAGAAGGTTCTGCAGTCGTGCTTTGAAAAAACGAAAAAGGCATGCAGAGCATACACTAGGCTTTGACAGGGCCACTGCTTGTTAAGATTAAAGGACAACATTGGTGCTGGTATAGATAAAATGATCCACCCTACCTGTAATTAGTTGAGAGGCTTTGGTTGATATGTAGCACCAGGCATGGAGAAATCATACCCTGCACAAGCAGAATATGAGGCAACACTCTGGCATATGTCATCAGCCACTACCAGACTGTCTTTTACTGGCCTGCAGCTCACGCCTCTGAATAACCACCTGAGTTGTTGTGCAGTTGCACTCCTTGTTCTTGCAGGAGATAACCCCATGAAAGTGTCAATGGCTTGCCTGACACATGCAGAACCATCATTATGAATAACCGCCTGACGTGATGTGCAGTTGCACTTCTTGTTTTTGCAGGAGATAACCCCATAAAAGTGTCAATGGCTTGCCTGACACATGCAGAACCATCATCATGAATAACCACCTCTGATTTGATGTGCAGTTGCACTCCTTGTTCTAGCAAAGAATAATCCCATGAAAGCATCAATGGATTGCCCGACACGTGCAGAATTACCATCATGGGCAGAATCATAATCTTGGCCTTTGGGTCTGATCACCAAGTCATGCACGGCCCTTGAGGCTCATGTGCACACCACCCTCTTGCTTGCTCTGGGTCCCCTGCTGTGCAGCGCGTGCTTGACAACATGTCTGATGCCCCTCGTCCAACGCGTGCTGAGGCCACAGATGTGGCCAACATTGTGCTAGACGGCGCAGATGGTGTGCTACTGGGCGCTGAGACTCTGAGGGGGAGGTGAGATTGGGCCCTAGAATTGGAGGCCATGAATTTGCCCAACATCGTGTTAGGCAGTGTAGATGGTGTGCTGCTGGGCGCTGAGGCTCTGAGGGGGAGATGAGAACAGATCAAAGCATTGATGGGCTTGTTCTGACAAGAGCAACAAAGGTAACGTGAAAGGGTGAGATGATTAATTGTCAACAATATTACAGCAGGTTTATGAGAATTCAGGTCAGAAGCCCACAGTGGTGTCTCCTTGTGTGTGCAACATGCAACATTACCAACCCGCTAGGTGCTAGATCTCGAACCTGATGTAGGTAAAGGAGCATACATGTGTGGTAAGTCCTTTATTGTGGCCAAGCAATGTGTTCCGCAGCGCAATTGGGATGCTGCATAGAGTTAGACTTTGAAAGACAGGCAACCAACAAGTTTGTTGCCGTTCTTTTGCTCTTGCATTACTGTGCTTGACTTTATGCCTTTCCATACCAAGCTAACTATTGCCCTGGCATGCTTCAAAGTATTGGGCGTCCAAGCTATAGGCGGCTCGCAGACTTTGGCTAGAGTTTTGCTTGTAATACTGTGACTTACTCCTTGGCTTCTCTCCAGTAACACTAGCGTGGCCAGAAATAAGACATTTGCAAAAACTTTGAGCACAGAGAGATAAAACAATGCCACAGAACATAGTGCGCACAACGTCTTTGACTCTTGCTTATTGCAAGTGCAAGCATTGATCATCCAGGGCTTAACAAGTCTGCCAGACTATTGTCTATGCTAGCAGATGCTAGCAGCTTCTTTTGTGATGAAATATTTGCATCTTTCACAGGAACCTCAAAGGTCTTGCCGCTTGCCCTTACTCATATACATATGCAAACACATAATATAATGTTATGTTTATTGCGCTGCATGCAACATTGAGCTGATTACATGTGCTCAGGTGTGCTAAAGGCATGGGGCAAAAATCACCACAAAAAGTCATGCCTTATGTACAACTCAAATCAAAGCAGGACTGCAGCAATGTCAAAGTGTGAGCGAGCACTTCCTGCATTCTCTACTTTTAGAACTGTATGTGCATGATGCATTGTTTGTGTAAATCTGAGGTCGATGGAGAAGACTTGATCAATTGCTGGGTATAGGTATGCAATACCATATGCACCTTGATGGCACCATGTTGGTCCACAATGCAGGTACCCAGCTGAAGCGATTGCCATGGCAGTGGGCATTTGTAGGCAGGCTGAAGGCGTCTTTGATCACAGGTGCAGGATATAGCATGGGTTAGGTATGGAAGGACAGATCATTGCATGTAGTTTGCCAAGATTGGACTGCAAAGGCAATCTGCAAGGCGCATACAACAGGCAAAGCAGCTGCTCAAGAGCTCTTTAATGAGAGGAAGCCGCAAAAAGTCACGTTGCATCATTGAACCCATTTGTTTATAATAGGAGAGTAAGGTTGTTGGGTTAATGTCTAACACTTGTTGTTGGAAGGAAGCTGGCACTTTACAATTTCCTAATGCATGTATAGATGGTTCCAATCACTAGGGAAGATTTCCAAGAATGGAAGAATGAAAAGCACTATGCTGCTAGACATACCTTATTGCTGCTTACCTATGAGAAGCACAACAGCTGAAATAGTCGAGATGCAGACACCCTCTGATTACAAGTTCCCGAGCTTTATCCTTAGAGCTGCTTTATTGGTCAAGCCACAATTATTATCCTGTTCTAGGAACTACTGCATACTAATACAGCAGATGAACTGTTTGCTTTGGCAAGTGCTGATTGCACTGGCTCAACTTTGCAACATATGCAGGCACCACTACGACTTCTTGATGGAGAGCGCAATCAATGCTCTCAGTGCGACTGCATCCCCTAGCGCAGTCAGCTCTGACAAGGTGGGGTTCCAACATTCATCATTTAATCTTCTAAAATTGTGCAATCCAGAAGTAGACCTGGTCTGTTGCTTTTGTGAAGGTGCATAAACTCCAGTTGTGCATATTATTTAAGAACGCCGAACACACACACACACACACACACACACACACACACACACACACACACACACACACACGCAC
>QAXF01003607.1:10899-22323 GCA_004335645.1 Dunaliella sp. WIN1
CACACACACACACACACACACACACACACACACACACATGTACGTTCCCCCCCACACACATGTAGGTATCTGTACGGTGCATGGAGGAGAAGAATGCTGCAGCAAAGGAAGATGCTGCATACGCTGCACAGGTGAGTTTTAAGTGCCCTGTGCTGGCTGGATCGACAAGCACCTGCAGGAGATGCACTTGATCAATGAGCCCTTCAATCAAGGCGCACGGTGGACAGGTATGCTAGGTGAACAAGCACCTGACATGAACAGACGTGAGATCAAGGAGCGCTTGACTTTGAGTGATACAAACGAGTATCACTGATATACATATACTTCAAACAGCTGCGTTGTGTACTAACTAGATCAAAGAGTGCGTGGGGTTATCAAGTGCTCCAGGCCAATAAGCAATGAGCACATGGTTGCGCATAATTATTTCAGACCAATAGCACTTGCGGTGGATAGAAACGCTAGGGTAAGGAGCACTTGATTGGACAGGTGTGTCAGGTCACCAGCACCTGGTACACACAAGTTGCAAACCAACATGGACTCTTGTACAAGAAGCATTTGGATCAAGCATGTACACATGCAACGGACACACACTCCCTTGCCCGTTCTATCCCTTTGTCGAGACCAAGATGCAACTGAATACCTTCAGGTAGCCAAGCATGTGAAGCTCAAGGCTGCAGCGGACCTCAAAAGGCTGCAAGAGCGGCGGGCAAAGGACAGGAGGAAAGCTGAAGAACTGCGGCAGCAACTGCCTGCAGGCACACACCGGTCAAGTCCTTGAAGTAGGGTCTATAAGTTAACGTCTCGTAGGTCAGCTTTGTGCAGCTAGTGTACTGTAATAGCCAGCTAGGCGCGTTAGATGTAGAACCAGGTAGTGCGTTAGATGCTGTGGGGTCGATGAGTGTCATTTGACGAAGGAGGTGAGCCTAATATGCACAGAGATGATGCAAATTGTGGGTTGTGGCACAGCTTCCTTGCCCTCCCATTTGTGTGCGACATAGCAATCCATTATGATTGCAGAAGAATGATGCGCCACACTGCTTCAGTAGCTGGGCCACCAGGCGCTGCATGCGCAGGATTGTTGAGCGCAATGTGCAGCACCTGCATGCCATGCAACCCAATAGTTACCATGGTTACGATAAGGGGGAACGGTGAGCCAGGTCGTTTGGCTCATGCAACCCATGCAGGAGTTGGTTGTGGACACAGTATAACTCTATACCTTCAAGCAGACCCCTCAGGGGCCCCTCTAGCACTGAGTAAGTGAACTTTTGACGTATTGAGCACCTGCAAGGTTTACAAATTAATTTCTTGTAAGCTGCATATGAAAGGCAAATTGGGCAGATCAAACCCCTACTGCCTCATGTATGAGGTGTAATCTTCTTGTCTTTCTTATGGTTCTGTGAGGTAGCTTGCGCCGGACGAGTAGTACAGACATGCGGCAACTCTGTAAGCCAGCTTCAATGTGTAAGTAGATAAGCCTGGGCACCCTGGGCTCTGTAGGAATAAAGGTGCGCCATATAATCAGTGGTTAAGGTTACACTTTTACCTATGGCTTAGCTGCACCTGCCTGCAAGGGCAGCTTAGCTGAAGCAGAAGACGCGTGCAACCAAAGACAGAAAGAACCGGAAAGGAAGGCAAGGAGGCTACCAGGTCATCCACAGCGCCTGCTGGGTTACAGGTAAGCTACCTTTGGTCTGCACTGGCAGATATATTGGCTCCATGAGCTGGCAGCAAGTAGATGAGACAGCCTTGCAATTGCTCTTCACACCTACACAGCTTGGAGGGGACTCTAAGCTTACATAGCTCCTCTGGCCAGGACAGGCCGTGGGGAAATGAGAGAACGAGAGATGTGCCTAGCAATGCGTTGTACTTCATGGTCCTTGAATTCAAATTCATTGCAAAGAGTGCGTCGTTATCATGAACTGTAGTGATCATCGTGCACTGTAGTCTTTGTTCCTTTCTTTTTTCCTTCACTGGCCATCCCAACTTTTTTATTCTCCCTTCATTCCCTAAACTATCACCTGTAAATTCAAGGGCTGAATAGTGAGTGCTGGATTTTGAAGGTAGCTTATTGCAAGCATGGTAATCCGCACCCATGCTCCTTTTGCCGTTTGTACCTGTTTCATGCGAATCTTTTATTTATTTAACTTGACGTTGTTGTGACAAAAGATAATTTAAAGGTCCAGCCATAATAGCAACTTTGTTACGGACCAACAAATTGGCAAGGGCGAAGAAAGAGCCGAAAAGACAGCAATTGCTTGAACCTGTCATGCCAGATTGCAATGGCTGGTTTGGTGTTCACAGAACATATGCGTACATCAAAAGGCAGAGAATGACATGAGCTGCCGAAATTCATGAATACATACAACTTTGAATTTTCAGGTGCCACTGGGGCCAAACTACTTATGGTTGTAGCTAAAGCCGGGTTGCCTTGAGGGCGGTGTCATTAGCATCGGTGTTTTTTAGTGGGAAATAGTGTGGCACTCAAAAGCGTTACTTGACACATTTAAGGATTGAAGCGGCATGTGCCTCCTGGTCAACACAGGAGTGTCCTCATGAGAAGTGATCACTGCCTACGCAAATCCTCATAAGTTTGTGTTATGCAACCTAATAGAATGATGAATGATGAGCTGAGAGCGGAAATGAAAAAGGAAAGACTCCACTCCTAGTGTTGACAAACGTGATTAAGCATGATTAAGAAAAAGGAGGCTCATGAGCTGATCAGCTAGTGCTGGCTGCCAGGCGCAAGCACCACTTGCAACATCTCCCCTTAAAATCAAGTTTACACATTTGTGGAAGTGGCATCAGATAACCAAGTACTTTTTTACTACGTAGCAATGGTAGCAGGCGCAGATACACAAGTACTGGAGGTCATTAATTTGATCCTTAGTATTAGGGTTGTAACGTCCTGATCAAATGTAATGTGGTGTCACAAAAAGTGCGAAGACTAAGACAGGGCCTCGTCCACCCTGGTCAAAATTATATCGTGCGGGCCAGACCCCGCCTGGGCTACCGGATTGCTGATCCACAAATTCCAATGACGGATTGAGCAAGTGGGGGTGGATGTTACAATGTCAGAAGTGTTCATACGCTTGTGGCAGTACAATTAGAAAAGGAATAAAAAGACTCTGCTGGCATTGACGTCACAGCCAGCATGATAAAGGGAAGGGGCATGCGAAGGTGCTCTTAATTGCACCATGCTGCCCTCCATTACAGATTTGGATAGCTTTCTTCTACATTACTTCCCCCACCAGTCAGACTAGGGAATTTCCATGCCATTCCATGCCAAAGAAGCAGCTCAAGCCGCATGTAAACTGAATAAAGATGCGCTGAGAAACCACTCAGTAGGTGTACATTGTCTTGACGATGAAAATTGAAGCTGTAAGGCCAGCTAGTCTAAGCAGTCAGTTTCAGATCTGTAAATGATTAGCTTATAATACTCTTCTTGTTGTTTTACAGTGAAAGTACAAGTTTTGAGTTGGCAGTATAAGCAGTACAATGCATTTTCGAATGGACATGTAACATACCAAACAGCACTCATACTCAAGTGCTTATGAAATGCGTGAAGTACAGCTGTAACGAAAGGATGATAGTGGAATAACCATTTCGATAAAAGTACGTCAAGAAACTCCAGCGTATGGCATTCTGTGTTGAAGTTGAAGTGTCTAAGATACTCCGTGCTGTTTGATATTACCATGTTAAAAGTGGGCTCAGACAAGTGAAAGAGTGGAAGGTAGCCTGCCACCGGGTTCATTGTTCAAGTCACTGTTGCCAGTGACTCCTTACTTATGCCTCAATGAAGCAACAATATCACAGCCAGCGATTTTGCTTGCACAAGATACACTAGACTTGCCAGGCTACAGGTCCAATGCACAAGCTAGGGGCAAAGCGGACAGGCACATGCATCTGTGCTTGTAATCCAGCGACATCTTGTGCAAGCTGCATCTTCTTAACAGAGTCATGCACAAACTTAACAAGAGTTACTCGAAAAAAGCCTCAAGATTACAATGCCTGGACACAGCAAAGCACTTCTGGAGCTGTGGAGCATTAAGCTTGAAAGTAAGCATCGCCACCTTGCAGCCCTGAAGCGTGTGTGCATGATAAAGTTAGTAGCCTGATTCAAGACTCAACTACAGGCAGCTCAATGATAGGCTAGCTACGGTCAGCTCTAGTCAGCTCACTCATGTACCCCCAATGTGACTGTCTTGGAAAAAGGAGATGCCTTAGCACTCAGGAGTGGTGCGCAGTAAGGCGTCTTCTTAGTCCAATACCCCCCTCTTACCAGTACCTCCACTTCTTGATCTCCTGCTTGACAAACTCATCCTGCACATTATTGCATCAAAAACAGGTGGCTTATAGTGAAAGCATCGCAGAATGAGCAGGTGGCTTGTGGCAAACCCAGGCAGCTTTCACCCTGAGGGAGTGTGCATGTAACGTGAAAACTTTAGATTTGCATCAGGTAGGAACTCTACTAGGCAAGCAAGAAGCTGCTTTCATGCACATGCAGCAAAGCAATCCATGCTGCAGGCATTGGACCAGGGAGCAAAGCAGCGCGTGCAAAGCTTGCTAACTAACTTCCAGCAGCAGTGATGGCATCTATCGGATGGATTCCACCTATGCCTCACCTCAGGGCGGTCACGCCCCATAGGGTTAGGAACATCATGGGAGTCAGACACAAGCGCGCTGTCCCCAGTCACAGGGGCTGCGGCTAGGATAAGCATGCATACCTCTCCAATAGGGTTGTCAGAACGAGGGCCTCCCAGAAGCACAGGGTAGCCGCTGATGCTCTCAATTTCACCGGGCTTGCCTGGCTTCATCCAGATCCGCAGGACACCTGAGCGCATGGTGAGTGTGTGGTTGTGTGGTTGTGTGTGTGGTTGTGTGTGTGGTTGTGTGTGTGTGTGTGTGTGTGTGTGTGTGTGTCAATTTGCGTGCACGCGTGCGCGCACGTGCATGAGCGCCCCCTCAAAAGTGGTGGCAAGAGGTCAGGTCTGTGATTCAATTAAGGGATCACAGGTGGTGGCACAAATGCAGAGTTATTCTATGACATCATCACACCACAGGTCCTTGCTTGATACGCACATCACGCTGTATATGGGACGCTGCAAGCTTTTGCATAGCTGGAACCCCTCCAGTTTGCATCACAGGCACCTATTGCCATGATCCTGACCTGCAACTTTGGCATGCACTGATGCTGAAGAAACATGAAAGCACATCATGTGCCTGCATGCATGGGATGCAAACAAACAATGACGTATATGTAGGTATGTTCATCTATATGCATCTGGATGTGGAGGCAGCAAGGAGGTACCTGCATAGCGGGACCCCCACCCGGCTTGGACCACGGGCACCTTCTTGTCCTGGACCTTGGATTGCACCCATGTGGGGCTGCAAGGGCATTAAGTGTAAAAATGTCCATTGAGCTCCAATGACTTGTATTTAGCAATCCATCAAGATCAAACACTGAGGTGATCAATGAAACAGCATAGCGTATGGTTTGCCCCACATGTGTTTGTAGAAGGTACCTGCATCACAGCTCTAGGGCTCTTATATTTCACCTGCAGATCTAATGCCTTGGACCGCACCCATGCAGAGAAGGACGAATCTTGTTGGGGAAGTCCAGTACGTGGTATGTTAGCAACAGAACTGAATAATTTTGAATGAGCACTTAGTTAGCAATATGTGGCTTTCTGCATTGTAAGACGTGTCTTGTCTTGATGCCAATGTTGTAATATGTAGGAGGTTCATGTTTCAACAGGTCAGATCACGTATGGCAAAGTGGGTGGAGTGTGTGAATGTACGCATGCTGTGGATGCAATATCCTGCCACGGTGCATAGAGGCATGCGTACCTGACGCGCACACCTATATGATACTTGAGACCAAATCCTCTTAAAGGTATAAATTGCTTGAGTGCATAAGAGGTGCGTTGCACTGATGACGCTGATGTGCGGTATGATTGTATGGGTCCTTATAACTCTTGTGTATCACAGAGATGCATGATTATAAGCACACACAATAGCAGCAGACACAATAGCCTCTTTGTTGCTTGTAGCTCTTGAGACAGACTTATAACAGGAGCAGCAGCAACAGCCTCTTTGTTGCTTGTAGCTCTTGAGACAAACTTAAAACAGGAGCAGCAGCAACAGCCTCTTCGTTGCTTGTAGCTCTTGAGACAGACTTATTACAGGAGCAGCAGCAACAGCCTCTTCGTTGCTCGTAGCTCTTAAGTCAGACTAAAAACAGGAGCAGCAGAAACCAAGGGGCACAACATTTATAATTCTACATACTTGTTTTGCACTTCATGGAAATAACCCCAGTCATGACTCAACTTCCTAAATGAGTTGCTTGAGGTCAATTTCAGGTTCCTTATCAGCCCCACCTTACAAGCTCCACAAGACTGCATTCAGACTAATAACCATAAATACGTGGACCATAAGCTTTAATTCAATCATTGAAGCTGGCCAAACTTGTACGACATAATAGCCCACAGGAATTTTGGATTAAAACCAGCTCGTTACTTACATCCTGGCATCCTGGCATAGTAACCGCTTCTTTACCTAGGTACTAGGGTTATCTTGTCCGAGCGCCAATACCACCTTCTGAATTCTATTGACAATGTAGAACTTACATGCAGCTACCCTTTCCTTTCTAAGCCATATGAAATTCGTTTGAGGAGCTTGCACTTGCAAGAGTTGATCAGGTAAGAGCACTCAGGCATGCAGTACTGGAGTGCAGCCCTCCTTAACAATTGCAGCAGCCTGGATTTTCCACACAGAGGAGGCATCCTACTAAGAAGGTACTCACTAGCTACCCCACACATAATCCGAAGGAGTGCTTGGGTTGTCGTGGTCCAAGGATGGGCCCTCGTGTTTGCCATCACCCCAAAGCAGGCTGTGACTGTGCCTGCGAGTCAATGCACTCATGGGCACAGTGCATGCATATTAACAGCACTCAACAAGGCTGTGACTGTGCTGCGGGTCTACGCATATATGGGCCCTCATGTTTGCCATCACCCCAAAGCAGGCTGTGACTGTGGGTCAGTGCGCTCATGATCACAGTGCTTACATTTTAACAGCATGCAACAAGGCTGTGACTGTGCCTGCAAGTCAACACACTCATGATCACGGTGCTTGCATATTAATAGCACGCAAATAAGGCTGTGACTGAGCTGCAAGTCTATGCGCTCATGAGCGCAGTGCGTGCATGAATAGAGCATTTGTCAAGGTTGTGACTGTGCCTGCAGATCAATGCACCCATAAGCACAGTGCTTGCATATAAACAGCATGCATCAAGGCTGTGACTGTGCCTGCAGGTCAGTGCGTTCACAAACACGATGCTTGCACTGTATGGAGGTAAATTAGGCATTGATCAGGCTTGGATCAAGCCTGTGATTGTGCCTGCAAGTCAAGCTTGCTCCTGCCCACAGCAATTTAAGCAGTGATCAAGCTTGGATCAAGCCTGTGACTGTGCCTGCAGGTCAAGCTTGCTCCTGCCCAGAGCAATTTAAGCATTGGTTAAGCTTAGATCAAGCCTGTGACTGTGCCTGCAGGTCAAGCTTACTCTTGCCCACAGCAATTTAAGCATTGGTCAGGCTTAGATCAAGCCTGTGACTGTGCCTGCAGGTCAAGCTTGCTCCTGCTCACAGTGCTTGAACTACATGGAGCAAGGGTAACATCAAAAAAAGTATCACGGATCTCCCATCTTCAGCCTGTGCTTAGGTGAGCAAATAGGCATTGCTCTGGATGTGAGCCTTTTCTATGTGTGTGTGTGTGTGTGTGTGTGTGTGTGTGTGTGTGTGTGTTTGCGCGCACGCACTCATAATGCTGAAGGTGGCCTTGCAGCCTGGGTGCTTACCCTCACACCAGGAAGCTTGTATACCGCCCGGAGCATTTAAATGACCTTGTAGTCCGCGTGAAACCAGTTACTCAGCTGCCCTCTGCCAAGCTAATGCAACGATACATTGATCTTGCACGGCTTTGATTAGCTTGGCGGAGGTCAATTGGATAGCTGGCTCACGGCAACACAGATACCGCCAACACAGCGCACAGATACCATACAATTACGCAGCACAGGTACCATCAACGCAGTGCACAGGTACCACTGCGAGCGCGCAGCACAGGCACCATCAACACACATATACCACCACAAGTACGCAATACAGATAGTGCCAACGCAGCGTACAGATACCACCGCGAACACGCAGCACAGGTACCATCAACGCACCCGCCCACAACTGCATCGATGCCTGGGATGAGCTCAGCAGCGGCAATGTCGGCTGTGTAGCCAACATGGGACAGCAGGATGACGACCTGTGCAGGAGGCAGCGGGTGCAAACACTGTGGAATGGGTGTGCATTCCAGGAGTAAGGTTCAAGCTGGGCCCAGAAGGAGTAGCTTGGTCTGTGGTGCTGCAACGTGAGGTGTGGGGTCAATATTAGGACAGGATGCCCTGTAACTCAAGCCAGTGTAAGCCATTATACAGGCAATTGTAGCTGAAACACAGGCCATTGTAATTGGAATACAGGCCAATGTAACTGTAACACTAGCCAGAGTACTCTCCACTTGCTCCCTGCAAGATATGCAGCACATTGGCTTAGTTGGATGAAGCACAAGCTGCCTGCCACAAGTCTCTGCTGAGATGCCTGTTTAGTAAAACCAAACTTCTAGTTGAGGTTGTTCCTATGCACACACAGAGAATTCACAGGCCCAGCCAAGTCGTGAATCCATCACATACCAAGAGCAAGATAGGGAAAGGTTTACAGGCCGAGCAAAAAGATGTGGTAATTCAAATCCGCATACACTTTGCAAGAAGTGTTCACAGGGTAAAAGTATTGAAGGGCACAGATTAGGCAGAATGAGCGTAATTGTTCACAGGGAGAGAGTATAAGTGGGTTGGACACGAGTGGTAGCATTCAGCTGACACAGCTTTTTATTGAGGCAGCGTCGCTTGTGCACGTAGCAGAGTATGTCTGAGTTCTATGCACACTAGCATTCCAGTCTAATACTCCTACACCTATTGCATCTCACGATGCAACGGAATAGTACTGCGCCAGCCTTGAAAGCGTCTGGCTGCTGACACCAAAGTTGCAAGTGGCAAATAACTGCATGAGCTGCTGTATGAGCCGCTGTATGAGCTGCTATATGAGCTACTGTATGAACCTGATGTATGAGGTACTGTATGAGCATTTAACAAATGGCAAATAACTACATGAGCTGGTTGGTAAAGCAATACCAACAAGATTATTGTAATGTCCTCCTACCTGGCAGCCATTCCAGCGCATGTCTTCAACACACTTCTTGCCGCTCCAATCTGCGGGCACGGCAAAAGCGATGGGTGTGAGATAAGTGCAATGCTGTCCTTCAATGGTGAAGTGTTTCAAGCATGGCCACTTCATTTTGTGCTGGCGCTGGTGCAAACACAACCAAGAGATGTGTGTGCACCAGCTTATACCTAAGGCATCACATAAGCCAAATGTGCTTTGCATTTCAGGGACATAGCTGATATTGAATTCTTACTGGACAGGCCATGGACTTTCTTGAGGCAAATTTTAGTGTGCATGCATCTGATCTTACTGAGTTTATATTGCACCAAGACTCACATGCATCTTTGACCTCTACAGGCCAAGCTCGTTCAGGGAAACTGAAGAAATCCGTTGCCAGGCCAAAAGTGCACACCTGCGTGCATAAGAGTAGCCAAATAATAAGATGAGCACACACTTCAACCTAGCAGATGGACAGTGGAATTAGCACAAAATTAGAGGCTTTATACACCTGTAAATACTCAAGGGGCCAGACAGTTGGATAAGCTCCACATACTTCTTGATCCTCCCATGCAGCCTGTACCAGTCTGAAACCTCCATGTTACAGCAAGTAGAAACCACACACCTTTGTCACATCAATCTCATGCTCCACATACTTCTTGATCTTCCCATGCAGGCTGTACCAGTCTGAAACCTCCATGTTACATCAAAGTAGAACCCGCGCACCTTTGTCCTATCAATCTCATGCTCCACATACTTCTTGATCTTCCCATGCAGCCTGTGCCAGTCTGAAACCTCCATGATACAGCAAAGTAGGAACCACAAACCTTTGTCCCATCGATCTCATGCTCCACATACTTCTTGATCTTCCCATGCAGCCTGTGCCAGTCTGGGATCTCCATGTTGCAGGCTCCTATCGCGGGATGGTGGAGGCGATCTAAGTAGTTGGCCAGCTCCTCCACTCCATAGTCGAACTCTGCACACAGGCCACCGTGGGTGCACACTTGGTGAGCAGCTGGAATGCTTGTGGAAGCCCGAACAGCCTTTGAGTGGTTTGCCTGATACCTAAATGCTCAGCCAAAGTGCATGGAGCAGCCGGCTTTTGTGATTGGTCTATCATCAAATTGCTTGAGGGGCATATGCGCGATCATAATTAGCTGCAAACCTTAAGAGTGTTTAAGCTGCAATTTCTGAGTGTGAGAATCTGTGATGGGCATGGACACAATTGTGCTCAGCTTTGAATCCTGAGCGCAATCGTCCTCTTACTTCCTCAGTGAATAGAGCTGTAAGGGGCATGGGTGCGATTATGCTTAACATAACTCTGAAGGAGGGCTGCTTGGGCAAGAAGGTAATGCTTTTCCACTCTGACACGGTATGCAAGCATGCATGACAACGCACTTTGAAAAGCTATTGGTAAGGGCAGCCTGCTGAGCAGAATCTGACGGCTACTTATCCCTTGTCGATCATTAGAACGGCATTGATCATTAGCAGTTTCACCAACTGGTAGAATGAAAGGGGTAAAAGCAAACTGTTGTACATGGTCCAAGGCAAGTTATTATTATGCTGCAACCATCAATAACCTGATGCGCCATGCTTTACACCTTCCACCCCAATGATGCTGTTTGGGCCGTTGTTAACCATCATGCCAGTGGCCATCATTTTCCTGGATGCCCCTGTCTGCCGGAACGTTCCAACCGTATATATGAAGAAGCAGAACCCAGAGAGGCCTCTGCTAGGCCTCCTACAGCAGTGGCATTCACCAGATCTATAATGACTGAAGGACATACATGAGATGTGGGAACAATGAACCTTGGCCATCTTGAAGTATCACGCACTCTCTTGCTTGCAAAAGGAGGTTGCCTCAGCCAAAAGACATGCCATAAGCAAAAAAGCCGTGTGTACACTTACCATGGTTCCCAACTGTCTGCATGCAAAGGCAGGGTAGTAGAGGCAAGGTGTTAGTTCTAAGATTCTTGCTCCCTAGAGATGCATGTTCATCAGTCAACTGTAATGGCGCCCTTTCAACACAGATATTTTTGTAATAACAAAGTAAGGAATCTGATTAAAGAAACATGATGAGGTCCCTTTCCTGATGCATCCAGCCAAGATCATCTTTATTTTAGTTATTTGTAAAGTAACACACACGAACACACACACACACACACAC
>QAXF01003638.1:6838-18688 GCA_004335645.1 Dunaliella sp. WIN1
CACACGCACACGCACACGCACACACACACACACACACACACACACACACACACACACACACATGCCTATGCGATGGGAGCTTGACCCCATGGCATGTCCCCATGATCTGTTCCCTGATTAACATCCATTCAATGCACCGCTCCCCCGCCTTCAGGATCTGGTCGCAGTTGCACATGGCCGCGTAGTAGACATCTTCAAGCTCCAGGCAGGCAGTGCAGCAGGGTTTGTGCAGGCGGAGCTGCACTCCAGCTTAGCGCATGATGCCGATGTGTGGAAGGTGCGTGCTTGGATGATGCTGTGGTGTGTGGGGCCTGGCAGTGTGGTGGACGCGTGCACGCTCCAGGCAGGCAGCGCAACAGGGTCTGTGTGTGCAGAGCTGCACGCCAGCTTGGCGCACAATGCGGAAATGTGGAAGGTGCGTGCTTGGATGCTGCTGTGATGGTTGGGGTCTATGTTGAGCAGTGCGTTCAACACAGACCCCTTGTTTGTGGGGTGGGAGGGAGTGGGTGCTAACCAGTGCATGTAGACTGCAGGCATAATTTCCACACAGGGATTTTTGCAGGGTGCGGCATTTGTGATGGGACTCCTCACAGCCCATTAACTATGGGCACACTTTGAGTACCCCACTGCACCCTCCAGCGTGCGCAAGATGCACAGATGCCGCTCATAGGAAGCTGCTTGACGCATTCTCCGGTTCCTACTGTCTCTGGCTCCTCCTGTCCAAATTGTGCAAGATGCAGAAGTGTCAAAATGGCACCGTATGCTGTGATGCAGGCACCATATGCTGTGATGCAGGCACCATATGCCGTGATTCAGCCACCATATGCCGTGATTCAGCCAGCAAATGCCGTGATTCAGCCAGCAAATGCTGTGATGCAGGCACCATATGCCGTGATGCAGGCACCGTATGCCGTGATTCAGCCACCATATGCCGTGATTCAGCCAGCAAATGCCGTGATTCAGCCAGGAAATGCTGTGATGCAGGCGCCATAGGCTGTGACGCAGGCACCATAGGCTGTGATGCAGGCGGTCATGTCGCTTGCTTGTGTGCAACAAAAGTATCAGGTTGGCGCCAATTGCTGCGATGCAGCCAGTTGCATGATCTGCATGTGTGCAGCGCAGCTGGGGCGTACTTACCCCCTGGGCAGGCAATGCGCACGTCGATTATCGGTGGCAGCTACAGTGTCCTGTAAGCCACAGTGCAAATTTTGTTCAATGGCTGTCTATCTTACTCCTGCACTGATAAGTAGCTCCAGCAGTTATATTGCACCTCATTCCTCTGCCGTGCACCAACTGACACTTAATATCCAAATTCATCAGTGAAACAGCCATAACCATGAATAGGCGCGACAGCCGGCAGGCTCCCTTGCTTGTCCAGTTCTTATGCTGAAATACTGCAGTTAAGTCCCATGCACCTCCATCGCAACCCTCCCTGCTGCTCCACAGGTGGAATGGAACATGCTGGGCACATGCTTAGGCACCGCAACCAGCAGCAATCAAGTCTCTGTGTGGGGCCCGAACTTCGTCGGCGAATTCAAAGTCTTATCGACGATACAGGGGTGCGATAAAGCAGCGGCAGAGAGCAGAGAGGACGAGGGGATGTTAGAAAGGGGCAGCGATGATGGAGTTGACTGATGGTTGAGAGGGAGATGTTCGCCTCTGTGGACGACACAGGGGTGCATCAAAGCAGCGGCAGGGACCAGAGAGGAGGAGGGGATGCGACAGGGGGTGCAATGATGGAGTTAAATGATGGTCTTAAGGTTAAGGTTACATAGCTGTACCTGCCTGTAAGGGCAGCTCAGCTGAAGCAGAAGACGCCTGCAACCAAAAGCCAAACAAAAGGCAAGGAAACTAATGATGGTCTTAAGTCGACAGGGAGGTGATTGCCTATGGCCACGCGTATGCATTTGCTAGTGCCAACTGGAAGACCATTAGAAGTAAAGCACACCAAGGCCTGCAGCGCAGCCTTTTGAGTGCTCTTCAACTGGGAAGTGTTTGAAAAGCAGCTCTTCTGAAGCTGTCAAGGAGTTGAGGCAAACATGTGTACACTTGCACCATATCTTCCTTGCATGGCTTATTTACGCAATGTGATATTGAGCTTTTTTTTTGCTTGAAGCCGGTTCACCTACTAAGTCAGCTAGTTTTGTAAGATGGACAACAAGAAAATTTTGCAGGAGGCTTACTCTTGGGTATTTGTGAGTGCCTTGTAGGAAGCATCACTCACAATATTGATCAGTTACTCTTTAATATGGCTGCTAAAGCCTACTGTGAAGATTATTGTGTTACCAACCGCGACCAGGTTGCATAGCTGTGTCTGCCTTGAAAACAGTTTTCGGTAATAGGGAGGTTTGTAGCCTTTATCAATCAGGTTAGGTTAAGGTTACATATATGTGCCTGCCTGCAAGGGCAGCTTAGCTGAAGCAGAAGACGCCTGCAACCAAAGACCAAAAGCCAAACAAGAGGCAGGGAGATTATCAGGTCAGCCACGACATTACATCAATCAGGTTAAGGTTACATTTGTACCTGCCTGCAAGGGCAGCTTAGCTACCAGTACTACTAGTAGATTTAGTAACTTACGAAAAGGAAGTGGAAAGGCTTGCAATCAAAGACCAAGAATCTAGAGAAGAGAACACCAGTTAACAGAAAGGAATAGCGAATAATATGTGTGAAATTTACAAATAGGATTGCACTTATGCAAGCTGATCTTTTGCTGACAGTCTCATTCATTCTAGGAGCTGTAGTGACGATAAGACTTACAAAAAGACATAAATTGAAGCTAGGCTAGGCAGGTTACAAAGCCAAACCTGCTTTTTAGTGCAGCTAAGTTCAGACAGCACAGCCTGGACCAAAGAGACAGTACATGAAGTAACTCTTGTGTAATCCTCAGGTATCCAGGAGGATCAGGAAGTAGCCACACCAATGGCAATACATATATACACCGTGACAGTCTCTGAGCCTTCACACACTGCATTCTTGCACTATACAGCAACCCATTCACCCAGCAAATGGCAGCACCACAAGTAGGAAAAATGATGACGATTATTGAGCATTGACCTAACATTGTTGGGCATCATTGAACAAAGAGAAGGCATGCACCACTTGTGCCCTTAGCTTACTTGACAGTGCCACAGTCAGACTGCTAAGCACAACAGCTACTCTACACACTCGTGCAAACAGCTACTCTTAACACTCGTGCAAGCAGACTTGGCAACAAGGAGCTGCACACAGCGCCCCTCAGTGCCCAGTTGGTCGTAAATTTTGCAAGGGACACTTGTCGGACTCCAGTCGGACTGGGGAGCGCTCTTCTAATGCAGCTGAGCAATTGCAACTTGGCATACTTACTCCAAAGAAGCCGAGTGGCCATCACAGAGCTTCAAGGTCCAGGTTGTGCGCGCTGATGGCATGCAGCAGCTTAGCTGCCGCAAAGACACCTTTTGCCTAATCAGCCTAAACGAAGGAGAAGAACCAGGAAGGCTATCAGCTCAGCTCAAGTCAAAGCTATCTGTGCTGCTGATGGCGTACAGCACTCAGCTGAAGCACAACCTGTAACCTATACAGTATAAACTAAGGAGGAGACCCAGAAAGATTATCAGATCAGCTCAAGTCAAAGCTATGCGCACTGCTTATGGCATACAGCAGCTTGTCGCGCATGGCTTGAGAAGCGCGGTAGGGCGGCAGCTTGAGTAGGTTCATGCATGTGGCTGCAGTGGGGAGCCTCTCCCCAGAGGACGGGTCCAGCACAGAGCCTGCCATTTGGATGCAGAACTGGGGCTCCAGGTACCTGCGTGTATGGGTGCACGCGCGTGTGCGTGTGTGTGTGTGTGTGTGTGTGTGTGTGTGCGTGTGTGCGTGAGTACGCGTGTATGAGTGCGTGCGTGTGTGCGTGCGTGCGTGCGTGCTTGTGTGTGTGTGTGAAGAGCACTACAGCAGTTATGCTTTCAAAAAGGGTCCTGTTCTTTTTAGCTAGCCAAAGTCATGCTGAGCACTAAAGAACAGAACTAAGGCATGCGTTGTGTGCACGCGCGCGCGCGCGCACAGACACACACACACACACACACACACACACACACACAACCCACTTGAAGCCCAGCAGAGGAGCCCGACTGCAGGCAGTGACAAACTTGAGAAACTCTCGCTGCTCCTCTGGGTTAAGGCTACCTAGGACCTTCCAGAAATCTAGAATAACAGGGTGCTCCTCGTGATAGCCGCCTGCATGGAGGAGGAAGCAGGAACATGTGTTTAGTGAGCTACATGGACCAAGGAGCAAGCGGGATTCCGTGTCCTGGACTGAGGAGCAAGCAGGCATGGATGCCCCAAGCAGTGAGTGTACTGCCTGGAACGAGGGCCAAGCAGGTATCCATGCCCAGAAGACGGTTAAGAGCACCTTAGCAAGGGATGTCAGAGAACTAGGAGCGCCATGTACAAATTCAAGAATTGGGTCTCCAACTCTGTACGTGTCATTCTGCAAGTGCTTAGGTGGGCAAGAGGACACAACACATGACAGCTAGATTGGAAACACAACACCAAGCAGCTTCAATCACGGACGGGCTGCTGCTATCAGGATGCACTTTTGTATGCAAGCCTATTTTAAACTTAGCCTTTCAGTATCAGTAAGTAAGCCTTCAAGGTGTAAAAACAGTGCCAGCTTGCCAGGAGCTGCCCTCAAACGCTCTCGCATATCCACCCGCTTGCGTAGCTGGTGTGCGTGTACAGCTTGCCAGGAGCTGCCCACAGGTGTGCGTATACAGCTTGCCAGGAGCTGCCCACAGCCACGCACATCCACCTGCTTGCGTAGCTGGTGTTTGTACGCAGCTTGCCAGGAGCTTCACACAAACGCTCACGCACCCACCCACCTGCATAGCTGGTGTGCACTCACAAGCTGCCAGGGTGCTCCCTCCTCCACCCCCCCTCCCCCCCACACACCTGCATAGCTCGTGTGCACTCGCAACCTGCCAGGGTGCTCCCCTCAACCACACACACACATTCACACACACCTGCATAGCTGGTATGTGCTCGCATGTCCTCCAGGTCCAAACCTTCCTCCAAGCGCCCACTGATCAGCGTCTGCAGCTCCTCCTCATTGAACATGGCAATCCACTCCGGCTGGACCTGTGTGCGCGTAGTAAAGTGAAGCACATTGCACTGTTACGCGTGTGAAACAGCCGTTTTCAGCCAAGTGCCAAGCGCATTGCTGTCCATGCAGCTAACAGTTTATTCCAGCTTCCAATCTTGCACCCATGGATAAGTGCATGCAAGTTATCCTTGCTTGACACGGGCAGCTAAGTGCTAAAAAGAATGCACGTGCGCCTGGGTACAACGACACTTTAAGGCATTTACATGCTGGTGCATTTTTCAGGCGTCAAAATGCTGGTGCGCTTTAGGCATTCAAATGCTGGTGCGCACTTGGGCGACCAAATGCTGGTGCACTGTTGACATCAGATGCTGGAATGTTTTCAGGCATTTAAAAGCTGCTGCATGCTTGCCTTGGTGAACTCCAGTCCTCCTCGTTCAAGTGCTTGTGTGGGTGCATAAGTGCTTAGGCCTAATGTTCACTTCTTTTGTGTAGCCTCTCTTTGATGTAGCCCCTCTTGTGTGTAGCCCCATCAATGTGCATGTGCAGCTCTTCTCCCCAACAAACACGGCTACTGCAACACAACTGGCCCCTGCACCTCCAGCACCCAGTCATGGCAACAGGTTCCATGCATCTTAATGCTGCACAGGCAGGGCAACAAAATTCATGCAGGATGTGCAGCCCCGCCTACTCTGAACACAGCGTCTGACGCTGCACCTGTTCCCATATTAATACATATTGGATACCATTACAGTATGAGGATATCTATGCACACCCCTTGGACATTCAGCATTGTGACCCAGCTTTTGGATCCCATGACACCATCATGACAGACAGGGAAGCTCTGTCACCTACCCTGAACAACTTTGACAGGAAAGGTTGGCCACCACCATGAATAACACAGATAGAAAAAACTGTAACCATCATGCTGTCCATCATGAAGAAGCTGGACAGGAAAGGTCTGCCACCATTGTGAGTAACCCGGACACAAGAGACCTTTCACCATCATGCATAATCCAGACAGGGGGGAGATCCGCCACCTTTAACTTAGTAATCCATAGAAATCACGTTCTAATACTTCTTATTATTAGGTGCTTTCTCTTCTTAATTTTTTGGTCTTTAATTTCAGGCAACTTCTGCTTCAGCTAACACCCGACCACCATGCCCACCATCATGAAAAACCCAGACAGGAAGGCGTTGCATGGACCCCGGAGCTCCTTGTTCAAGCGAAAGTCTGCTATTCGGTGGATGTACTCGGTTACATTTTCCGAAGTAACAGGGATGTCACGGCCGTTAAGCTTCAGGTCCACATCCTCGTGCTTTCCAAACACCTGTGAGGTAACAGAAGTAACCAAGTTGCAGGACTCAGACGTGCTTCTTGATAATCGTATCCTCGTGCGCTAACCTGTATAAACCTGTATATACCTGTATAAAGAGGTCCAGGGATGTCCAAGACACAGGCTTCAAGCGTGCGTTTCTATTTAAGCGTTCAGACCATAGAATAGCAAAATATAACAGTCTTGCTTAAATTCAAGCCAGACGGCCAACATCCTGCCTGTGGGCTTTGCAACCCACATGTATTATGCTTGGATAATAAATTTAACTTGTATTAAGTATGACGATGACAGAGTGAGGATGCCCTCAACTGCTGCTTAGAATGGCAGAACTGCTTGCTATGCACCTGTTGTTCAGGGGCTACACTGGAAACATAATTTTACGCATCTTGGAGACCAATTTCATGTAACAAGAATGCCCAACTTGTACCACCCCGCACATCTGTGCCCTCAAATGAATTCCATGACGCCAAGTGTGTCTGCCATGTTTGCACGGATGAGGTTTGGAGCCTTGTGTATTGCGCTTAAATGTGCGCAACAATGCTTACTGTACATATAAGATTGTCGGCTTTCATGTACAAACACACTGTTCATTGTACATCAAAAAAGCAGCCTGCTATGCCTGTGCAAGGTGCTGCCCCACAAGCATGCACGACACGTGCATGTGCACGCGCGCACGCGCGCGCACGCGCGCGCGCGCACACACACACACACACACACACACACACATACACATGCGCGCAGTCCCTGACAAACTCTGCTACACTTTCCATACTGATAGTACATGATACGCCACAAGCAACACAAGGGCAGTTTCTGTAATAAACACCTGACAAGTTACAAGAAGAACAACCTGATCAGTAAAGACGGCCAGTCCAATCATACCTGGCGTGTTGCGGTGAACACAAGGCCCAGCTCTGACACATTACCCTGCATGGAGCCACACGTGACCACGTGCATTAGACAGCTAGTGGGTGGCATGCCCCCGTCTAACTATTTACAGCACTCAGTGCACAGTTGGAACAATGCCTGACACGTGCAGCATAATCTGGGAACACTTAAACAAGCGCACTCATCTTGGGTCTTAGTTATCCCCTCTGTACTTTACACACACTGAAATGTGCATCACGTGTATTATGTAGCGATATGATGATGGTGATGATAAAAGTGGTAACACAACAGCAATAGCAATGGCATATATAGCTATTGCTGCTAGGAACAAAGGCCTGCTTGCTCCCTGTGCATGAGCAGAGCACGATGGTAGTGATGATGGTTGTGATATCCAACAATAAAGCGATGGCACATAAAGCGATTGCTGCTAGGAACAAAGCAATAGCACATGAAGCAAATGCTGCTAGGAACAGAGGCCCACATGCACCCTGCGCACAAGCAGAGCATGATGGCAGTGATGATGGTGGTGATATTAACAGCATAGCAACGGCACATAAAGCAATTGCTGCTAGGAACAGATGCCCGCTTGCTCCCTGTGCACGAGCAGAGCACGCTACACAGTTACAGAAAGATCAAGGATTCAGCATGGCAAGTGTGACAGAGCTATAGCATGAATGCAGCACAAATCATGCTGACAGGGTTAGCTAAGCATGTTGAGCAAGGGGACCCCTGGATGTGAAGACACGCTTCTGCAGCTGGTGTGCTCTGGGCAGATTGCCTGCAGTCCACACGATTGTGCCCATTAATGTGGCCATGTGCTTTTTACACTTGTGGCATGCGCAAACTGAAAAACCTCCACAGTCCGCACGAATGTGTGAAAATCAGCAAGAATGTGTGCTTGATTTTGCAGTCAGTGCACATTGATATTCTTCATGCGCTCCAAACGACTGTGCCCATTGAAGTGGTCATGTGCCTTAGGACATGTGGCTTATGCACACTAAGGAATTGCCCAAGCCGTAGAAACATGTGCCCATCAATGTGGGCTTTGTGCTTGCTCTAGATCAAGTATGCGCAGGCATGAGCTGACCAATGCGCTTCAGGCCAAATGGGGCTCTGACCTGATAGCCGTTCTTGCTCTCTTCTTTGATTTGGGCTAGTTAGGTCGCAAGGGCCTCCTGCTTCAATTCGATTGCCCTCGTAGGCAGGTACAGATACGTAAATTCAAGCTTACATTGTACCTCCTGCTTCAGCTGAGCTGCTTTTGTAGGCAGGTAAAGCTACGTGAATTCGAGCTTACCGGGCTTTGCCTCAGCTTCCGAAGGTTCTCATACAGCTGATCATCCAAGGAGGGAAGGTCATTCAGGTCGCAGCTGCCGCCTCGGAACTTCTTCAAGAAGAAGCCTGCGTCAGGTGGAGGTTGAACAGCTCAGAGAAGTGTATAGGAAGTAACACGTGCGGCTGTGCTTGCAGTGCCGTAAGACCTGCTTGTACCCTCCTTTACCCTAGCTCACACCTCTGAGAGGGCCTCAGTGAGGCTCATCAAGCCTCTTTGTCAGAGTAAACTACCTCTGCTTACCCATATTTACAATTTACACAGGAGGATCTGGATGGAAGGGTCACTGCAGCTGCTGCATGGGGTGTGCTGTGCAATATAATTGCAGGTGTGTACAGGTAGCGTCTATATTAATAGCCCCTCTTCAGATGAGATTTGGCGTCAAGGTGGCCGACATCAGCACCAGCTCTGATTCAAGGGGCTGCAGGAAGAGGGAGGGCAAGGCCATGCTCAAGTTTAAGAGTGCGTGATGGCATGCAAAGCACACCTGACAAGGAGACCAGCTGCAATGAGTGCCTCTTGTACACTCGCACCGACAGGGCCCAAACTAATTGTCTGAGCAAGGCCGCGCTTAAGAGTGTGTGATGGCATGTAAAGCACACCTGACAAGGAGACCAGCTGCAACGAGTGCCTCTTGTACACTTGCACCGACAGGGCCCAGACTTACTCTTATATTGTCAGGTGCACCTGAAGGCCATCAAGCCTATGGCATGCACAGGCTCTCCGGTATTCATAGCACCTGAAGGCCATCAAGCCTTATGGCATGCACAGGCTCTCCGGTAATCATAGCACCTGAAGGCCATCAAGCCTTATGGCGTGCTCAGGCTCTATGTGAGCCTAGTACCTGAGGGCCATCAACCCTTCTGACTTGTGCAGACTCTCCAGTAACTCTAGCATTTCAGGGCACTGTTCACCTGGCTCTGTTAACAAGCTAAAACCAGCAGTCCCCAGCAGCTGTGATAGGAGCTGTATGATTCAAAGGGATCCGCGCGACATACTTGCCACATGAAGAGTTGGCGTCAGCACATGAAGAGCTAACAGTTCTACACATTGGCACTTCTGTACCGCAGGGTCTTTCATACACAAGGTTGCCTGACATGCATTGCCAGCAGCATGTGACCTGGCAACTGCAGAGCCACACTTACATGCTAAAGGGAGCTCCAGCAGGATACCCTAACCCTCATACATGACTATACCCAGCATGCATGAACAGCAGCACGTAAGAAGCTAACAGCACCATAAACCGACATTAACTTGCTCAAGGCCCTTCATACACAGTTGGTTGCCCAACATGCGTTGACAGCAGCTTGTGAGAAGCTGGCAGCTACACATAGCCACACTCACGTGCTAAAGGGAGCTCCAGCAGAATGCCTTCGTACATGGCTTTGCCCAGCATGCACCCGAGGAACTCCAGCAACTTGGGCGCGTCATCCACAAGCATCAAGGAAGCAGGACTGGGATACAGCTCGTTCTGTGGGGTCAAGCGATGGTGTTTTCAAGCACGTCATCCACAAGCATCAAGGAAGCAGGACTGGGGTTCAGCTCGTTCTGTGGGTTTGAAGGGGCGATGTGTTCAATCACCAATACATGATCTTGCAAGCCACATTACATGTATGGGCAAGAAAGATGACGCTGGTTCAGTGCAAGAATTAAAGTGGTACACTTCAGAGAAATAGGCTACCCACCATGTGCAAGAGCAGCATGCTTCAAGACAGCTTGCTCTGCACTGTTGAACGGCACAGCAGGTTCTGTTGATGTGTCATGCCGGCACGCCAACAGGTTCTGTTTCTGTGTCATGCTGGCACGTTGACAGCACGCCTTAGATACCTACTTACAATTCGCCCCTCTCTGCTTGAACCCAAGGTACCCTGGACTCATGCCAACATCTCCAACTTAATTGCTTGAACCCAAGGTAGTTTAGGCTTATGCCTACATCTCATGCTGTGTGAAGCAAATCAAGCCATAAGATGGTTGAAAGTAGAAAAGAAATGATGTGGTTGGTAGCTGCTGACAGTGCAGCCTTTAAGCCCATATGCTCACACCTTAAGCAGACACCCTCCTGAAGGCTTACCTAATCCAGCAATGATCCAGCTACAAGCGTCTCACATCTAACTTCCTAGTACGCACAACATGTGCAACTTGCATGTCTGCACTGTTTGTCGACAATTCACACCTAACCCAGACAGCGCACGCCCTCCTGATGACTTATCTAGCAATGTTCCATTTACAGGCGCTAAATATTTCACTTGCTAGTATACACAACATGTGCAACATGCATGTCTGCACTGTTTGTCAACACTTCACAAATTGTTGAGCTAATATCAAGTGCATGCACCACACATTGTTGTGTAGAGCACACATAGATGCACAGAACGCAGGTTGATACATGTAGAACATGCATGCGTAGAAAGTAGCATACCTGAGCATTCGCAGTGAACAAGCCGTATTCTTCATGGAAGCCCTGCTTTATGAGTGACTCCATGAAGTCCTTGAATAGGCCGCCACCATCCTGTGAACATGCACATGCAAAAGTACCTCGATAAAACAGGCCACTACCATCCTGTGAACATGCACGCAAAGCACCTTGAATAAACAGGCCACCACCATCTTTTGAGAGATAAGCAATTCACATGCAATAGTATCTCAAATGAACAGGTCATCACCAACCTGTGCAAGACAAGAATAGGAAGACGCCGCTGGTAGTGATGTCACAGTCAGCATGGTGCAAGGAAAGGGGCATGCGCAGGTGTCTGCATCAGGCATGATGCTTCAAGAAAAGAGAGATAAAAAAGGAAGGCGCTGCTGGTGATGATGTCGCAGCCAGCATGATTCAAGGAAAGGGGCATGCGCGGGCGCCAAGACCACGCAGCATGCCCTTCACCAACCTATGAGCGTGTACGCATTTCAGTCACACAGGCGCAGGTCTTTTAGTTGGGGCACCATGAGTGCAAGCCATTGTCTGAAGTACACTCCAAACAGTAGCCAATTGCCCCACTACCCTATCGAACTTGGGCTACAGTACAACCCGTACAGAAGCCAATTGTCCCACTATCCTGTTGAACTTGGCCTGAAGTACACTCTGTACAGAATCCAAGTGTCCCACTTATCAGTCAAACTTGGTCGAGTCAATAGTTATGCGGATGGCGAGGCATGCCATGAATGATGCACTCACACACACACACACACACACACACACACACACACACACACACACACACACA